>JAWPHD010015336.1:0-55881 GCA_037043455.1 Cyrtodaria siliqua | reverse complement strand
TTTATACATAGTTTGCATTATTTAGTATTCTTTCTTGCTTACAAGCGTGGTTCCCAAAACTTGTGTTTAAAGTAGAATACTGGTGCTCGGCAGCTTTATATTACCTCTCACTAACGGACTGCTACTTTTCAATTCAGATTTTATTTTCATTAATTATGAATGAATTGAGTTTAGAAATATATAACTTTTCTCCTTTCATACTCTTTTTCAAGGATTAATGGACAACCTCTCTCTTTAGTTTATGATAAAGTACCTGTTTTTCGAAAATGATGTATTGCATGATAAGTATTTGACTTTGAATTTGGAAGTTCATGTCAATAAAAATAGGAATTTGGCAGGTATTACGATGATACGCATATTGACAGTATGAACGTTATTTTGGATTACATTCTCGCCGAGTGTTTATGTTTTAAACACCGGATGTTTTATCTAAAAGCAAAGCACGTATTAAATACCTTATAATTTGCGCAAGTACTATGAGGTTTATGTCCGAAGCCTTCCCATCGCTCGACTCACAAACAAGCCAAACTATTGTATATATTACAGAAATATGGGAAAATGATTACATACTCAATTAATTGAACGAGTGCATACAAACGCGTTAAACAGCGCACAAAAAGATGATTATAATGTTGAAAATTTTATGATCTTTAGATTGTCATGAACATTCAAACTAGGGTACATATTGAATTTATATGTAAATGGTTTAAGGTGTATTTTTAGAAGTTAACGTTTTGATTATGCACATTCGTTTTTAAATTGGTATGAAACGTAGACTTAAAGATATTCACTGAACACGCCATTCATTTCGAGTGTGCTGCTCATGTTATAAGAGGCACTACCTATATATATATATATATATATATATATACGCGATTTTTAATTAAAATATTAAATTCTCAATGTTACTGCATTTATATGTAAATACAATTATGTTATGAGTATGCTTAGATGAAACATGTGTTATATTCTTTTCCTGTAATTTATTATTAATGATCAAAACAACATCTTAAATAAAAGGCTCGGACATACGCAAAGCGATTCGGTTGAACAAAAACAAAATGGCGACCCCGTCGAAGGTATTGAAGTTAGCCACAGCACGTGGTCGTCCAAAAGTGACAGAATCTTCAAAAAAGGCGAGAAATCACCGACAACAAAGTTAATATTACCCTTATTCCTCAAATCATGTTGAAATGTAGTCGAGACGCAAACAACTAATATATATCGTAGATGTGATTGTTTAATATCAACCACTGCCTGCTTCCTGACTAGAGGTTTCATGTGATAAAATTTCTGTTCGTAATGGACATGCCTCGCATCTTGATCTCACATACAGCCGGTAAATTGTTATATTTAGCACCGTTATGTTTATTGCCTTCAGTAATTAGATTTACTTCGAGTTAATGATAACTGCTGAGGAGTGTCACTTGGTACAGCAAGGTGCGCCTCCTGTTTATCAATACTGGTAGTATTGTGTATATTGTTTAGGGCACTGTTCTGCCATCAATAAGGTGAATAGTGTGTTTATTTATTGGGGCGCTGCTTTGCCATGTTCATGGTGGTAATTTGTGTAGGCAGAATAACTGTTATAGACAAAAAACATAGGTTGTAAAGAGCGAAACGATTCTTGTCAAAAATTGCTGGTGATGTGGCATTTCACTGTGAAAGTCTGCGCAATTACAACAGTATGTTTAATAGCTTAATTATTAGTATGTGATAATATTATTAAAACCGTTTCAGTGAAAAAAACACATTTTCTCCAAAAGTAGGTATAAAAGTCGAACAGGAAACGTAGCTGTCATAGAATAGAACAACTACAATAGAACAACTACAATAGAACAACTACAATAGAACAACTACTACAATAGAACAACTACAATAGAACAACTACAATAGAACAACTACAATAGGGCTACAATCTTGTAACAGTCAGTGGCAAAAAAAGCCGCTGGTTGCGGGAGGGGGTAGGGGGAGCGGAGGTGGCGGTGTAGTATAAACCAGATTCTAAACACATTTCGACACTATTTAAGTTTAAACACAACTTACATATTCGTGTCCCATATACAAATGAATTCCACATAATGACAGAGACATCATGTACTGTATGTCATTTTACGTCGGAGTTTCCTTGATGTATACTCAGGAAAGGAACAATAAGCGACAGTAAGTTCCGAAACAAATTTAGTGTTTACCCTAGTTTTTAAACCAATCAAATGTCTCAGAATTTCAAATACTGGCTACATTTATTCATGAAGAATTTATTACCAGCGTGCTTCACAGGTTAGAGTGTGACCTATATAGAGACTATCGATTAAACTGTGGCAAACACTAAGCCGGATAGAGTCTTTGAAGAGAAATCTTCACCATTAAGAAACTGCGGTCGGCTTCTTAATAGTGAATATTTATCTTCATAGCCTCTATCTTATACATACTATCGTGTCATTGAAAACTTCTTACCTATATTCAGAATTGCAGTGATATTAACTGTCAGTTTAGTAGATTTGTTAGCTTGGGGCCAGCAGAAATAGGACTTTTTGTCGTTGTAATAGTGTCATTGATTATGCTGTGTTAACATTGGTTCTTAGTTGTAACATATACCACATGCATACACGGATGTAGTTGCATTATGATCGTCACCGAGTATTGATATGTGCACGTGATTGTTTTACTTTTCACCCAGTAATCCGAGCCTTCTCTGAACTTACCAGCCCTTTTTACGATTTTTGATATTTCATCTGGCTGTGTACGGTAAGAGGAACTCCTATAGTGAAAACACGGGGATTTCCTCTCCCGCGAGGGAGAGGAGCTACCTCTTGTTTTTAAATCAATATATCTATGTAAGTATTTATTGGATTAGCATTTCAAGCATATAAACCGATTATCAATATATTTATTTACCTATCTGAACTTAAATATTTGTTTTATTAACCTTAATAAACTTGTAACGGTCAACCTTTTCAGACGAAGTTAAAACATATTAAATTTCCATCATTCAGGTCTAATGTCACGTGATCGTGACCGGTGCGCCGATGAATATTTCCCGCAAAATTCAAACAATTTCAAAATTGAGACCAACTTTTCCTTTTGGCACTAATAATTCTCTTAACAATATCCAATTGTTTATCTTTAAAGTTTAGACCCTAATTATGCTCCGAGAAGAGTTTGTTCCATTCCAAAAATCCCTCGATGCTGTCAATTTGATAGCGGACTTATTTGATGAGGGGAATATAATGCCTTCACCTCTCGCGAGAATATCACGGGAATTTAATTAATATGCAAAATGACAATATGGCGGATAGTGTACTTCAAAACATAAATGTTTTATTGTGTCGCTACCATCGACAAAGGTGCATATTTATCATTATAACTTGGTATAATAAACATTAATTGATCGATCTGTTGAGCTAAATTTATCGTAATAATCTACCCGACACCGCAAACATCGTTGAAAGTGCATGTCTGTGCGTTTTTAGTAATCCCCCGGTTTTCACTATAGCAGTTCCTCTGACCCCATAAAGCCGGAAAAAAATAATAATAAAAAAAGGCTTTTAGGGTCAGAGAAGGCTCGGATTATGCACCCAGGTGACGGATCCATACATACATAAGTATATGTTATAAGTATATAACTCTGACGCGATACACTGTATACTGTTTTCCGACTATGTCAAGTCGTCAAAAAATAAAAACTGTCTCATAATTGTGACGTCACAGCTATCTCACGTTCAACAGAAGAGGCGCAAATGAATTTTGTTTTGCTTAAATGAAATGTGATAACACGCAACAAAGAATCTTTTTTTTTTTCTAAACAATTGATATTGTTTTGTTTTACAAATTTCAATTTTTCACACACACTCTTGTCTATTTGTTCGGTATAGTAAAATAAATAGTGCATCTCAGTGATGGTGACAGTGTATATTGTCAACCTTCTGGGGGAAAAAATGCCTTCACCGCGGTCGACATTTTCTGACTCGGGTTGACAATATCCACTGTCACCCTAATTAGATACAATATTTATATATTGTTACATCATATTTGTCATCGAGCATTGGTATGTGATTGTTTTATTTTTTACCCAAATGTCGTATCTTTAAATACACAAGACTGGATTCTTACACATTCTTACCTACATACATTTATATGGAATATATATACGTTTTATCATTTAGCTCTTCATGTATTTTATACTATGTGTACAAGTTCAAAACTAATAGAGGATAGCATACAATGCCACTCTGGAAATACACAGAGCATTAGGCATATTTGTCATCGAGTATTGGTATTTAGATTGTTTTATTTGTTTTCCCAAAATTAATGTCGTATCTTTGCATACATAAGACTGGATTCTTACACTTTCTTACCTACATACATGTATACGGAATATATATACGTTTTATCATTTAGCTCTTCATGTATTTTATACTATTTGTACAAGTTCAAAACTAATAGAGGATAGTATACAATGCCACTCTAGAAATACGCAGAGCATTAGGCAATACACTAGACATTCACAAGTAATCATAGTCGTATTTACATAATAATGCCGGCATGTTTGTAGTCAAAATCAATTTCACTTACTATTGTTGTAC
This sequence comes from Cyrtodaria siliqua, assembly GCA_037043455.1. Lineage (NCBI taxonomy): Eukaryota > Metazoa > Mollusca > Bivalvia > Adapedonta > Hiatellidae > Cyrtodaria > Cyrtodaria siliqua. The sequence continues at coordinate 51,295 of JAWPHD010015336.1, read as the reverse complement.
CCCTTTATCTTGATCGAATATTAAAGTACGTCTCTACAATACCCATCTACGTTCCAATGCATTTAGGCATGTCCATTATTTATGACAAACAAACTTGAGTTTATGGCGTAGGTACGTTTACCACTGACATTTTTGAGAGGTTCATATACACAATGCAATAAATCTGGATTTTACCCAATATCTGTGGTTAGTGTTAAAGGCACACATGGCAATCTTGAAATTTTATCAAGAATTAAAATTGGTACCTCGCTTTATTATTCCATTATCATTTTATCTTCAAAGCTTCTTGCATATAATTAAAATAGAATTCTTTGTCTGCATTATTCTTCGTTATTCTACCAAATGTTTAACTATATTATTCGTGCAGTATGATTCACAGTCAGTATCATGCAAACACATTTTACTTTGAACCGTTCTAATAATTGATAATAATGAGTTCAAATATGCAAATTATGTAGATTTATGTTTCACTTGAGAGTACTTCCATTACTATAAAACCTTCATTTCTCTCAGCATTGGTATACTGAAACGCAAAAGAAACGCAACACGGGAATTTCCGCTATATATTGATAGGATTCTGATGATGAAGTATACTTATGAATTTTCATAAAGTCCGTCTTTGGTCAGAACAATAAGATAGTGTGACGAAACAAACACAAACATAAATGTTAAGTTTAAGAACATTGTGACATTGACCTTTAACATTATGTTCTAAAACAGCAGGCGTATGCCCGTCCCCAAATATATCATAACTAAAAGTTACTGAATATAGGTCAAATAGACTGGGCCAAAGCATGATCAATAAATCACAGTAGCATTCAAAATGACTTTAAATCCCAAATTTCTGTCCACCCATTATACATACACTGTTCTAAATATAAGTTCGGTGTAAACTCGATGTGAACATGTTTGATAGATACGACCATATGAGATAATAGCATCCACAGGATTTTTACGATCATGTGGAATAGGCACTTCTTTGTAATATATATATATATCAATAGAAATGGCACATCCATGTGAAATAGGCATTAGTGTGTAAGGTATGTTCCAACAAAGAATAGACACGACAATGTGAAATAGACATTAGTTTGTAAGATAGTTTGTAAGATAAATATATCTATAGAATTGGCACATTCATGTGAATAGGCATTAGTTTGTAAGGTATATTCCTCCAAGGAATAGACACAACAATGTGAAACAGGCATTAGTTTGTAAGATAAGTCTATCTATAGAATTGGCACATCCATGGGCATAGGCATTAGTTTGTAAGGTATATTTCTCCAAAGAACAGACACGACAATATGAAATAGGCATTAGTTTGCTAGATATTGGCACATCCATGAGAAAAACAGGCATTAGTTTGTAAGGTATATTCCGCCAAAGAATAGACATGACAATGTGAAATAGACATTCGTTTGTAAGGTATTATCCTCCAAAGAATAGGCACGACCATGTGAAATAGGCAATAGTTTGTAAGTAAATCCCTCCATATGAGAGACACACCTTGGTTAAATGGGTTGTTTGATACACGTGTGGAGGTATCGAACAGCCTTTTTTTTAATTGGCGAGGGAGCTAATGCATCAGTAAACATGCACTTATCGGGTGCTTCGGTTACGTGAGAATCATGGCAATTAAAGAGGAATTATAATGCCATTCCGTCTTTGATTAATTGTATAACCACGGAAATTAAGCGGCACTTATAGGGCAAATCTTTGGTTCATTGTATCAACATAAAATTAAACGGCTTTTTAAGGTACAGACGACAAGCCAAGACGCCAGTGTTTAACCAGCGATAACCTTTGACATAATTATGTTCTCACAAATATATACGAGTATCAGTTTAACCGAGGAACACGTTATTTAGAATGAATTGGTTTGTTTTGTAAGGGGAATAAGGCAAATCCCGTATTGAATAATTCCTTTTGTTAGAACAAACTGGCATACAAGTATTCACGATTCTAAATATATAACACATTAACCAAGTGTATTGGATCATGATCGGTAATTCAAATTGGTTTACAGCTGCCGATCCGGAAATATTAATATTCAATTTCAGCTGGAATCATTTACCTCTAAGAAAATATACTTTAGTATGACAGCAGCTTGCAGTTTACAAAGAGAAGTGATTGTATGATTGTAGTGTGTTAAACGCGTATTTTAGAAGCTTTTTTAATGACCTCGTCAGAGTTAATAACCTTCCATCTGTTAAAATATTATATTTCTTTTTATTTGCAGAAGGAACACCTCAAGGAAAATATTCCAATTACAAATACGGATGATTGAATGCGTCAGTATAGGAAATTAGTTTGGCTGGAAAGTCGGCGTAAGTGAACATAAACAATTTATATAGCGAAGGTCTACTATATTAACAAAAGCTGAACTACATATCAATAAAGCAAGGCAGGTGTGTACAACTTAAACATTTACCGGTTATGATTTGGCGACTCATTTGAATATTTATGTGTTTTATCACTTATACGAATTATAAACGGAGTAAATTAGATATACAGAACTCAAAGGTATAGTTTATGTTGAAGTATATTAAGACATAGCGCATGGGGCTTCTGTTTAGCATTAAGTCGGATGATTTGTTTTACTGTCTGATATATTCATTTAATAAGTATTGCTAGGACGAGACTGATTTATAGAAAACTATTTTGTTATTCATAGAGAAGTAAGCTTCAATCGATTCTGGATTTGATTTAAATTACAAAATCGCATTAAAAGTATAAATATGGCAAGTGCATTTTCTTTATGTCATATTATCATGATTATTATTTAACATTATTACAGTTGGACGTAAATTTTTGGAATCTTGATTTAAATGCGTAGATGCATATCGAATCAATATCGGATCTAAAATTGTAAAAATTGTAATTAAAAGTTGTACGTTTTTAAAATAGACATTAAATACATTACAAAGGAGAATGGCCTCAACGTTTGAGCCTGTTTTTACGTATATGAACAGCGACAACGATTCATCAACTTTTCTGATGACCGGTGTCAGCCATTTGGTATCTAATGCAGTAATATCAACTCAGAGCAGTATAGACTCTGGAGACTTCAACTCGGGACATATATCTACAAATATGTCGGATACGTCAAACGACCCGGCGTCTACAGAAGTGATAGTGTTACTGTCTATGCTATTTTGCGGTATTGGCTCGGTCGGGCTCCTCGGTAACAGTCTCGTGATAATCGTAATACTGTTGGATAGGAAAATGAGACAATCCGTGACAAATATTTTTATCATGAATCTTGCAACGGCGGACCTTCTCATAATGGTTGTCGGTATACCGGAGATAGTTCAGTTCATGATAAACCGCGGCTGGCTGCTAGGTCCAGTGTTCTGCAAAATCAACAGATTCATCCTGGTTGTGTCTCTATACGTGTCAATCTTGTCGCTGGTGTCTGTCTGCGTTGAAAGGTACGTATATGTTGTACTGTATAGAAGTATTTTAATGATGAGGGTTTAACACTTGCTAACGACCACATTGTCAATAGTCACATTTTTGGTTTTATCAATTATTACTTTTCCTTTGTAATACGCACATATTTATTTTACAATGATTATATAATCATGAATATCATGTCCATGGATTTTATTATTCATTTTGTATATAGATCTAAATCATTCACAATTAATTCAAATCGAATATTTCTACCAGAAAAATGTAAATTGAAAAAGTTTTATATCTATCTACTATACAGTTAAGAGATAACCATGCTAAGATTTTCAAACTGGGACGGTAAGTGAGTGGTTTTACGGTCTGAAATTTGGTTTTACGGCGACGCGGTATCAGAGCCGTAAAACATAATTTTAGACCGTTAAACCAACCACATACCGTCCCAGATTGAAACTGTTAGCATGTATATATCAATTACAATGCTTTTCCATTTAAATTCCAGAAATATAAAGTCAAAAAACATACATACATGTTATTTTCTATGAAAACTCAAATGCATCAGTAACGGCATTTTGTTGACGTCATCCAGTGACGTCGCTTGTTAAACGTTATGTGACGTCACGTACTTTTCAGACGGTAAATCGGGGGTTTTACGGTCGCACATTTTAGACGTTAGCCTATGGAGAAGCGTGTTACATACTACTAGTAGTTGCATTAGAATTATTCATTTCATGTTATATCAACGGTCTTTAGTACACAGTACACATTTCAAGCTTTACAAACTACCGCACGTTCCTTCGATGTTTATTTCACACAGACGCAAACTTAATTATAAAACTTAACAAAACGCCAAGCTACATTTATAAATTATGTGCAATAACACCAACATTTCAAACAATCAATACCACTGTTTTGACTTTTATGTTTTCTCAAAAAAAGATCGTTTCAGACATAATTATATCATACAGAGGTTGAATGAGATTTAAAATGATACTCCTCTTTAAATAAAAAAAATAGGTAATGGTTTCAGATACGGCACTATTTTATTTCTCTTTATGAAACACATTATCTTAATTGTATTTCGTAACACACTCGAATTCATTCATAAGTACACTTAAAGTAGGAAAAAAACGCTGCATCTCCAGTATAGCCATAATTACTTTTAATAGGTTTACAACATTCTCTTTTCAATGATTAGATATAGGATTAACTCGTCTGTATTTTTAACTTTAGGCCATAATAAATTAATTGCTAGTTTATCATCCAAATTTATTTGAAATTAGGGGCGGGGGTGAAATTTTATTTTTTATTTTTTATTTTATAGGACAAATAGAAATGGCCTCGGCACAAGGCAAAAATAGTAAAACATACTACTGAGTACTTCCAAGATTGAAAACACATTTGTAATAGTGTTTAATACTTTCAGCAAATTTTTTGTTTATGATTTTTTTTTTTATTTTTTTTTTTTAATTTTTTTTTTTTTGAAGAAATAAAAATTATCGGAGCGGCATAAAAAAATCGGGGGCGGGCGGGGATGATAATCTAGCAATTAATTTAGTATGGCCTTAACAGTTTAATGGTTTGAAATGTAATCGGGTGAAAAACATTTAATGGTCGCGATAGTTGTTAAGGCTGACTCGATAGCGGGCAGTTAAATAGAGAATATTATGTCAGTGCCTTTTACTATCAAGTTTATTAGGCAAGACTTAGAAAACAAAGAATGGCGAGGCTCTGCCGAGCCATTCTTCGTTTTCGTGCCGAGCCTAATAAACTTGATAGTAAAAGGCACTGACATAATATTCTATTTATCATGTAGATTATCCATATTTTCTGTATGAATTACTATTATTACCAATTTCTCAGAATGGTACGCTTATCGAGGACGTCGCCATGATGATGTTTTTTGTTTGTTTTATGACGTCAGGCAAAGTTACGTGCATGACGTCAGATAACGTTACTTACAATAAACGCCGAGGGATTCCGCATTGATTTGCTTTATTGGCCAGTGCCTAATTAAAACAAAATTTAATAGGTCACCTCTTTATTAGGCAAAAAAGTGCATATCTGCATGATAAATAACATTTAGGACCATTAACCGGGTGAAAAACATTTAATGATCGCGATTGTTGTTTAATGATGACTCGATAGCGGAGCCGTTAAACAATATTTAGGACCATTAACCGGGTGAAAAACATTTAATGGTCGCGATTGTTGTTTAATGATGGCTCGATAGCGGAGCCGTTAAACAACATTTAGGACCATTAATCGGGTGAAAAACATTTAATGGTCGCGATTGTTGTTTAATGATGGCTCGATAGCGGAGCCGTTAAACAACATTTAGGACCATTAATCGGGTGAAAAACATTTAATGGTCGCGATTGTTGTTTAATGATGGCTCGATAGCGGAGCCGTTAAACAACATTTAGGACCATTAATCGGGTGGAAAACATTTAATGGTCGCGATTGTTGTTTAATGATGGCTCGATAGCGGAGCCGTTAAACAACATTTAGGACCATTAATCGGTCGAAAAACATTTAATGGTCGCGATTGTTGTTTAATGATGGCTCGATAGCGGAGCCGTTAAACAACATTTAGGACCATTAATCGGGTGGAAAACATTTAATGGTCGCGATTGTTGTTTAATGATGGCTCGATAGCGGAGCCGTTAAACAACATTAGGACCATTAACCGGGTGGAAAACATTTAATGGTCGCGATTGTTGTTTAATGATGGCTCGATAGCGGAGCCGTTAAACAACATTAGGACCATTAACCGGGTGGAAAACATTTAATGGTCGCGATTGTTGTTTAATGATGGCTCGATAGCGGAGCCGTTAAACAACATTAGGACCATTAATCGGGTGGAAAACATTTAATGGTCGCGATTGTTGTTTAATGATGGCTCGATAGCGGAGCCGTTAAACAACATTAGGACCATTAACCGGGTGGAAAACATTTAATGGTCGCGATTGTTGTTTAATGATGACTCGATAGCGGAGCCGTTAAACAACATTTAGGACCATTAACCGGGTGAAAAACATTTAATGGTCGCGATTGTTGTTTAATGATTGCTCGATAGCGGAGCCGTTAAACAACATTTAGGACCATTAATCGGGTGGAAAACATTTAATGGTCGCGATTGTTGTTTAATGATGGCTCGATAGCGGAGCCGTTAAACAACATTTAGGACCATTAATCGGGTGGAAAACATTTAATGGTCGCGATTGTTGTTTAATGATGACTCGATAGCGGAGCCGTTAAACAACATTTAGGACCATTAACTGGGTGGAAAACATTTAATGGTCGCGATTGTTGTTTAATGATGGCTCGATAGCGGAGCCGTTAAACAACATTTAGGACCATTAACCGGGTGAAAAACATTTAATCGTCGCGATTGTTTTTAATGATGGCTCGATAGCGGAGCCGTTAAACAACATTTAGGACCATTAACCGGGTGGAAAACATTTAATGGTCGCGATTGTTGTTTAATGATGACTCGATAGCGGAGCCGTTAAACAACATTTAGGACCATTAACCGGGTGAAAAACATTTAATGGTCGCGATTGTTGTTTAATGATTGCTCGATAGCGGAGCCGTTAAACAACATTTAGGACCATTAACCGGGTGAAAAACATTTAATGGTCGCGATTGTTTTTAATGATGACTCGATAGCGGAGCCGTTAAACAACATTTAGGACCATTAACTGGGTGGAAAACATTTAATGGTCGCGATTGCTGTTTAATGATGACTCGATAGCGGAGCCGTTAAACAACATTTAGGACCATTAACCGGGTGAAAAACATTTAATGGTCGCGATTGTTGTTTAATGATGGCTCGATAGCGGAGCCGTTAAACAACATTTAGGACCATTAACCGGGTGAAAAACATTTAATGGTCGCGATTGTTGTTTAATGATGGCTCGATAGCGGAGCCGTTAAACAACATTAGGACCATTAACTGGGTGGAAAACATTTAATGGTCGCGATTGTTGTTTAATGATGGCTCGATAGCGGAGCCGTTAAACAACATTTAGGACCATTAACCGGGTGAAAAACATTTAATGGTCGCGATTGTTGTTTAATGATGGCTCGATAGCGGAGCCATTAAACAACATTTAGGACCATTAACCGGGTGAAAAACATTTAATGGTCGCGATTGTTGTTTAATGATGACTCGATAGCGGAGCCGTTAAACAACATTTAGGACCATTAACCGGGTGAAAAACATTTAATGGTCGCGATTGTTGTTTAATGATGGCTCGATAGCGGAGCCGTTAAACAACATTAAGGACCATTAACTGGGTGGAAAACATTTAATGGTCGCGATTGTTGTTTAATGGTGACTAGAAACGGAACCGTTACAAACTTTCAAGACCATTAAACGTTCGATATACCGTCTCAAAAAGTACAAACTAATTAACTCTGTTCTAACGCATGTTAAAGGGACTTGCGTCACTCTTTATTTCTTTAAAACTCGCGGCGTCCCGTTAGATTTCTTCAAAACTTGCATGTTTGCAAATCATTAATATTAATTATTAGAACAGTTCTTAGCAATTATTTTTGGCATATTACTAACTGTTGATTACATTACGTGGTTCCGCCTTAATTTCATTAAGTGATGGGAAAGTTTATATTAATAGGATTTTATAACCGTTGGATATTTCGACAATAAAACACTTTTAAAAACATTTATTACTGAAAAATTGCGATAACCTGTTTAAAATTACCTGTTAAATGTTTTATTTCATACCCCAGCCAAGCCCGTTTATGCTTCTTGGGGAAGGGGTTGGATGGGGTATGAAAGTTAATACTCGGACCACGTAATGTGATATTGCGTTAATAATATATTTAAACAATCGATAGATTGATAGATAGAAGAGCGAAAGAAAAATGATAATTCAACACGCTTTTATATGCAAGTAGGATGAAAGTTAAAATACTCCTGCATTTATAAATCAAGATGCTAATTTTAAAACTTGATAACAAAAAACTACACGATTGCCAGTGTCCCGTTAGCAAAGAACGGATTTAAATCTGTTCAAATTGTCCAAATCAGCTGTCATTACGCGGTCCGAGTATAAACTTTCATACCCCATCCAAGCCCTTATCCAAGAAGCGAAAACGGGGTTGGCTGGGATATGAAATAAAACTTTAATTTCGTTTTAAAAAGGTTGCAAATTATAAAATTAAAACATTTAATAGGTAATTTTAAACAGGTTATAGCACTGTGTTCAGTAAAAAATGTTTTTAAACATGTTTTATTGTCGAGAAATCCGTTATAAACTCCTGCTAATACAAGCTTTCCCATCACTTAATGGAATTAAGGCGGGACCCCGTAATGTAGAACGTCATTCTAATCGGGCCGACATCTTGATTTATTTGATGTCAATTTTATAACATATTACTATATCGTCGTTCAACGAAATGTAACGTTTTCTTGTCATTCATCCAGAACGAGTGTTTTATTAATTGAGGCGGTATATATAGAGAATATTATGTCAATGCCTTTTACTATCAAGTTTATTAGGCTCGGCACGAAAACGAAGAATGGCTCGGCAGAGCCTCGCCATTCTTCGTTTTCTAAGCCTCGCCCAATAAACTTGATAGTAAAATATGCTATTTATCATGTAGATTATCCATATTTTCTGTATGAATTACTATTATTTAATATTTCTCAGAATGGTACGCTTATCGAGGACGTCGCCATGTTGTTATTTTTTGTTTGTTTTATGACGTCAGGCAACGTTACGTGCATGACGTCAGATAACGTTACGTACAATAAACGCCGAGGGATTCCGCATTGATTTGCTTTATTGGTCAGTGCCTAATTAAAGCAAAATTTAATAGATCAACCCTTTATTAGGCAGAAAAGTGCATATCTGCATGATAAACATATTTATACTTCGCATATTTAATGACTTAGCCAATCAGAATGCTTGGCATTCCTGATGTGCGTCAGAATATTGATTTTATTCACAATTTTGATCGATGAACCGATGATAACAGATACTCTAGGTTTTTGGAGATTAAATGTAAAATGTAATAAATAAAAGCATCAAACTGAATGTAGTTTCACCGAGATAGAATAAATGTTTAATTTCATTTAAGAGAGCATATCCTTTTAGCGAAGACATGATTTATTGCTCTTCTTTGATGGCCACTTACAAGGAACCAAGATGATTTCAATAAAATCAATAATAAAGCATTTTATACGGTATACCATAGAGTATGATAGTTGACCTTTGGAAACGGCCGAACACGATAAATACGAAATATTGCAGTCTCGGTTTGATTGAGACTGTTCATGAACGGTAGTGAAATATGCTTGCTACCGTTCACGCCCCCTAACCCCGGGTTGAGCAGAACTCAATATTCATAAAATCAATAGCACAGAATTTTAACCATCTCGGAGATGGCATTCATATGACTGTGGACATGCCATATTTACTGCCATTAGTCCATGTCCAGCGGCGTATGGTCCCTGTATCTAATAAAATTCTATGCCCCGAAGAGCGAAATAAACAAAATGGGATTTAGTTGGGAGCAGCGGTTATGAAGCCTGCGCATCACAAGTAACAGTCAAAATACTAAATTAAAAAGCAGACAACATTATTTCACCAATGATTTGTTTTTAAACCGAAGGAACACCAAGTCATAAACTTGTTTCGGTTACTTATGATAAAGACAAGATGGAATAAATACAACCCACAAGCACACGAATATGCTGTAATATATATAAACACATACGATATACAACTCGAGTTCAACCAAAGTCTATGTTAGTAAGGTATCAAAGCATTTAACGTAATTCTCAAAACCCACCCAAGTTGGACCGTTCCTTCCCATCTGGGTTTCCTACTAAACATAATCGTTTGTCTGCTCTGTGTAAATGTCTTTAGAGTGAATTTGTACCTTCATAACATCTCGTGCATTGCAAAAGATAAAAATTAAATTACAGTTCGCTGCTACCGTGTACAATAATGGATTACAAAAGTAAACACTCAAAGATTTTTTCACTGCTACCATACCATGCTTAATATCATCAGCCGAATAGAAAACACTTGCAATAAGGTTCACAGACACTTGTTTAAATGGAAGACAAATATCCGCAGTAAGTGTCGGCGTACTGTAATATTTGAACAGTGATTATGACATGCTGTCACTCATGACACAATACTGCACATTATAGTTATGCTATGTCTAATGTTTAAACAAGTTTAACCCCAGTTGTTCGTAGCAATCTAATTGACTAATATGCAACGATATAGCATGCAACAGCGCCATTTTTGAGTTTCTAAAACAGCTTCTGTCTGAGAATTTTGCTGATTCACATAAAACTGAAAGGTGATAGAGAGCCGATATAATGATGTACTCATACATATTTAAAAATCTCTGAGACGATATTCATAAACTAGCTTTGAAAGTTTAAGAGCCATCATCTAAATTATTATAGTTCAGTGGGTAGCTTCAAGTATTGCATCACAATCTCTTTATTATCTTGCGTTCTGAAATTAATTACTGCCGCTCTATCTTCCGCTCCGCAATCATCTTGTTACAAACAGCAGTTTGGTATTCATACTAAATCATGCGTCGAAAGAGCACGCATGCCTCACTAAGAAGGTTAAATGTGTTATACACTTGAGGAATTGCATTCGATAGTTTTATAGATTTAGAGGTATCTGAATTGTTTGCCAAAAAGTGGATAAATGGTTTATTATGTTGTGATACGTGATGCGATACATATCGTTATTTACGACATAATCATTTCCGGCAATAAAGATAACGATTTGCATAAAGATAAGGATACCTTGTCAATCAGTTACTGATGACTTGGTTATTAAATTTAGAGAAACTTCAGATAAAATAAATCATCGTTTGTAAACGCATTATCTATGTTGTACGTTTGACTTATATTTGGATTCTGATATGTATTATCTTAGTTACTCTTGTTGCCTTTGTTTTTATAAAATAAAGGCAAACGATATATATCTACGGAGTCAAAAATGAAAGTGAGCACATCTAATTTTTGAAAATATTCAAAAAAGTTGTAATAAAACATAACAAAACAAGTCACTGAGTACCTACTTTGTGGCTTTCTATGCTTCTGTTTTTTATATTATATATGCATGATCATTTATGTGTTTTACTTATATTGCCTATTGATGCTGTGTAGGACCATAATTTTCCCAGATCACATTTTTCACACACTTGTGAAGAATAAGATCCTATTCTTCACATTTTCAAATGTGACATATGTGTTTGTCCAAAAAGGGGGTTAACAAGAAAATCACATTTTTCACAGATTCTGTCCGTGCCTGTTAGTGTTGCAACGTATTTATGGCATCATCATCATCCTCCTCATCATCCTCCTCATCATCATCATCATCATCATCATCATCATCATCATCATCATCATCATCATCATCATCATCATCATCATGAGGGGCAGATATATAATTATTATTGTTTTGCCTTCAACGTCTGTCCGTCCGTCCGTCCGTCCGTGCGTCTGTCTGTCTCCATAACCCCTGGCCAGATTCACACGAGTGATTGGTACCAAACCTAGTTGTGCATATCGCCTTTGCGTTCTGTTCGCTTAATTTGCCTACGACCATTCTTACACATGGTGCTCTTGAGTACGGAATGAGACCCGTATTCATATTCAATATGGATTTTGGCTCCTACAACAGGGATTTTGGTCTCTGTTATAGTGATAATTGTTTGATATACATGTATAGAATAATTATTTAATTATTTCCTTTGTTTCCGACCAGTTTTATCATGGACGTGTTCCGAGTGGGGTTCAAACGTACGACCCTCCTATCGCAAGTCCAACGCGCTAACCACTCGGTCACGCCGCGATGAGATGATGGACATACATGCCCGAGTTTCATGAAAATCCTTTCAGGGATTTAGGAGATATGGAGCGGACACGAAATATAATCAAATGTCTTTTAACATCAATGTGTGACCTTGACATTGGCCCGAGGCGGTCGAAGCATGCGCTCTGAACATCGTCTTCATATGTGAATATTTGTGCCAAGTTATTTTAAAATTCCTCATTTCATTACAATGTTACAGCCCACACACGAAATGCTAACACACGGACATGTACCATACCATAGTGAACATAAATTACAATTTAGTTTGGCACTAGCCGGGATCGAACCCGCACCGCAACGGCGACAGCGCCTAGCAACAACAAATTCGACCACGCTACCAACTGCGCTACCAGCTCCCAAAAAGGTTTCGCAAGTTAATATACGTTAACCCTTTTTGATGGATCAATTACTATGGAAACAAACCTAATAGCATACGACTTACGGTAAATACATTTCTGAGTTCATAACCCAGCCATATGTGAAAAATGCGATTCAGATGTAAAAATGCACATTTTTAGTAAAATTGCACATTAATATTGAAATGTGAAGAATGCGATTTCATGTCACATCAAAAGCCTTCATCGATCACAAATTTCACAGGAAATGTGAAATATGTGACTGTGTTGTGTGAAAAATGAGATCCCATTCTTCACATCTGTGACGAATAGGATCCTATTCTTCACACGTGTGAAAAATGTGATCTGGGAAAATTATGGTCCTACAATGCTGCCTTGTTTGTTAGCGATTATAACCTAGCGAGGAAATATTTATTTACACTGTCCCGTTTATTGGGATGACAATAGGGTAAGATTGAGGTTTGATGCACTCTAGAACCTGGTTTAAACCCAAAGCGGCATTTTTTGCTACTAACCGTTCCAAGGCGGTAGCTCTAATATGTTTTTGATGTACTATCTTGCTTTTTATTCATCTTTATATACAGTTGTCTTTGTTTCTTTGTGTGTTTGTGGTTGACTGTCGTCCTTGAATCTACTTTTCCTGTTCAATTTGTATATCTACTTTAAAATTAAACAAGCTTTATGCATCAATAAAGTAGTGATACTCTTGCATGATTCCTTCACTAACAGAGTTTGAGTTCCTCAAAGTACAAAACACAAATGGCAAAAGGCATGGAATTTAATGGGAAAACAGTAGTCCTCTTCTTAATTTCTGGTTATGTGGAATTTCTCATGAATGCCAAACTTTTAACTTCTTCTCAAACACAAAGTTATGATGTTTAAACACACATTACGTGGTCCCGCCATTTAAACACACATTACGTGGTCCCGCCATAAACACACATTACGTGGTCCCGCCATAAACACACATTACGTGGTCCCGCCATAAACACACATTACGTGGTCCCGCCATAATTTCCATTAAGCGATAGGAAAGCTTATATTCGCTGGATATTATAACGGATACATTGAAACACGTTTAAAAGTATTTTACTGAACAAATGCGATAACCTGTTTAACATTACCTATTAAATATTTTAATGTTGCAATAAACTAACTTCTTAAGCCTAAATTAAGGTTTTATTTCAAACCCCAGCCAACCCCATTTTCGCTTCTTGGAGAAGGGGTTGGATGGGTATGAACGTTTATACTTGGACCACGTTATGTTTATGTCGTAAACGTTTACAACATTGTAATATTTGTAATGAGGTTGATTATGTAATTGCACATTTTCTTTTCTGACTCAGTACATGGGGAGAATGTAATAATAAAAGGAGTGCTAAAACGGCGGGATAAAGCCGAAACCAAATAATGGTGTTGCTATCGATACACAGCATGTACATTTGGGAAAAACATTTCACTGTTCTGTAACAGACGCAGTCGACGCAGTTGAGTCGCTGATAGGATTTCTCTTGCTATTTTCCTATTGTATAATGTATATAACTGTACCCGCTGTAATTACATATCATATAAATAAACCGTTTGATAACATTAATGTAAAGTGTTAAAATGTTCGTAAAATATATATTACGTAAAAAACAAAAACAAATTTACGTCTTTGCAGTCAGAAATGTTAATCATTCCTATCTTTTGAGACCGATGAACACGATATTTATATACATATATATCGGTGGTACATTATCAAATACTTCGTTTTCTTACTTTAATTTCAAATAGGTGGTTCCAATACTCTAGCTTTTAAAGGCTCTGAGCATTTTCTAATCACACTTAGAATATTAATTTAGTATTTTGGCTGTTACTTGTGATACGAAGGCTTCATAACCTCTAACTCCAATTAAATTCCATTGTGTTTATGTTGTTCATTTGTTTCTCGTTTAGGGCAAAGCATTTTGTTAGAAACTGAGACCATTCGCCGCTGGCAATGGAATAGTATGAACATATCACATGGGAGGTTCTATGTTCGCTGTCATATGCATATCCTCTCCGGGATGGCTCATGTGTGTACTATTGACGTGTTACATATTGAGTTCTGTTCAACCCGGGGCTAGAGGGCATGAACGGTAGCAATCATTTTACATGAAGTCTAAACAAAACGAGACTGCAATATTTGTATGTTGATCGTGTTTGGCGATTCCATTTTCATACTCCTTTTATTTTGATTTTTTTTTTATAAACACACAATTTATACTAAAATATTCGCCATGTAAAATTATATTCATGATTCTATTTATACAGAAAACAGTTTCGTAACCAATTCATTAGCAAGCCATATACTTTTTATTATTATCAATAATTTATATCAATATATAATATATATATACACCTTGAATTAATATATTAAATTCTTTGTCAGGTATGTTTCTTGCCTACTTAATTAACGCGATATAGGAGATAGTTCAAACTGATACGATGTAATTAACTCAATACGGCAAATTTGTTTTTCAAACCAGTATGAGTATTTGAAATCATATCAAATTAAAAACTAAACTTGAGACCCACAATTCATATACGCCAAGAGTTACTTTTCTATCTTCAAAAATGAAAGGTATATAATTAACTACTAGTGACATACGAGTTGACCTATACATCAAACGTAGGTCATATAATTTACTGTTTACTTAAAGTTAAATCCGAGAAAAGAGAATACTATGTTCAGTGGTATAGCACTGGCCTTCTTGTGAGGTCAGTAACCTACTCTTGACGTTACTCGTCTAATTTCGAAAGGAAAGATACTCCTTTATGAAAACAAATGTCAATATATAACCAGTTGTATTGGTGTACCGTTATTATGAACCTTTGAAGAATTGAGTTTTCAAGTTCAAAATATTAAAATCTAAGTATTTAAGATCAACTAATGAAGCAAGCAAAGTTACAGACCGCTAGTTCTTTTTATTATAATTGAGTCGCAACACAAGGAAACGTCTCTTCGGACGTTTAGACGACAACGTCATAAAGTAACAATTTATGACGTCTGCCGGTAATCAATTACTTACTAATCAAATTTCTCGTCACTTCCGTTTTTTACCTAATTATTATATCTTAGGGAATACGTTTTATTAATATAAATAATTGATGCTATAGAAAATGGTAATTGTTTATGTTTTTTGTTGTTATTTAATCAACGACGGTCGTCCAAGACGCCGACGCCAACGTCAAAATGAATGGCGAGTACAATCTTTAATTTTGAAATTGAGATAAAATCATTTTAATTAAGATATCAACATAAAATAAAGAGATTTTTAAAGAGAAAATCACCGAGATCCATAAACATCAAAAAACATAAAATGTCAAAATTTTGTCTGAAGGGTCATTTTCGCGTGTTTCGGCTCATATGTCAATGTTTACTAATATTTTTCAGATTTGTTGCTATAGTGTACCCTCTGAAGGCACATATACTTTGTGGAAGAAAGAAGATCATTTTTGCGATACTGACCATTTGGCCGGTATCGATCGCATGTGGGCTGGCTACGGTAATTTACAACACGGTCGCATATCCCCATCCTTCTGTGCCGTTTAAACAATGCATCATTGTTTTCCCGGAGCACAGGTATCATCAGGTGTTTGAGTATGGTCAGTGTGTAATCTTTTATTTCATCCCAGTGACTGTACAGGTTATATTATATGCCATGATTGGCAAGAAACTATACGCAAGCACGGAAGAACTGCATACCAGATTTCAAATGAGACCTGACTCGAAGTATAAGAATGACAAAACATCCGAGACCATTAAGGCAAGAAAAGACGTTGTGAAAATGCTCGCAGCTAGTGTTCTTGTCTATATCGTTTGCTACGCACCACCGCAAGTACTTTTAGTTTATGATGCAATTTCGACAGAACCGTTTCCTGTCACGTGGTCATTTAGGGTATTCAGCATCGTCATCTCAAATGTAAATTCGGCAGCTAACCCGATTTTGTACAGTATATTTAGCCAAAACTTTAGAAGAAACTTTAAAAAGTGTTTGTGTTATCTATGCCTTCGAAAGACGACGGAATATCATAGAGCCGGATTTGATTCATTTGAATCTCGTAGTATGTCTAGAAAGGTTAGTTCAAGTAGAACAACAACCATATCAAGACTTTAAGTGGAACGCATGAGCACAAAAAGTAACATTAACAAGCGACATTTTCCCTTTTTAATATTTCTTATTGGCTTTTACAAGGGCAATGTGTGTATTACATATTAAGTAAAGATATGCCAAGAGTGTAAATAATTGGTGTTAGTCTGTTAAATGTAGATTAATGATTTCCTTTTAAATGATTTTTTATATTGCATCGCTATTATATGTGTCACGGTTTTTCTCACATTTTAACTGTTTTAACTAGTATGATATTGTATCATTATTTGAGTTTAATTGACGAATTATTAAGTAATACTTTATTTGGATTACCGTATGTTATTACGCTGGTGTTTTGAGAGCATTATAAATACGCAATGAGCATGGACATATTGTATGTGCACATGCATACACATCATTTTTAGATATTAAACGTAAATGCCACGGTATTTAATGTCAATATCAAGAAAGAATATGTGTATATTCCAGAAATGAATAATACTCAGCTTAGGATGCATGCATATATTGTTCGTTTTCTTAGTTCAAGTGGCAGATAATATGTCACATTCAAGTGTATATAAGCGATGGAATCAAATATCGTATCATCCCACGCAGTTGACTGGTGATGGCAATAAGAGGTTTGCCAATATCTTGAATATTTCCATAATATGGCTCAGTCACTAAATAAGATTAATTGTACAAAAGTCCGGCTTTTGCATTATTCAGCTGTTTCTTAAATAATTGTGTTTCCCCAGAGTTCTTTAATCATTGCTTTGTCTGCTTTTGTTCTAAAGTCCTGAATTATATACTGTAATATACTCGTCAAACGATTCTGGTGTTTCAGCTTATATATTTTTTTAGAACTTAGATTCCCGAACATATTATGAATGTAATTAGATGTGTAGAAAGGAAATTGTGTTTGTCGTATATTCAAAAAGCGGTAGGGCTGACCATAAAAAATTGTTGGTTTGCTGTTTCCGTACCTACCCACCAAAAAGGGCCCTACCCAAAACTTCCTTTTTTTATAATCTTAAACAAAATTATTTTTTTTACTGGTTTTAGTATATTTTTCTTTAATTTCTTACGTTTTTTTTTACTGTCTTTGGCAAAAAGTATAATTCACCTACCTACCCACCCACTTACAAAATCCTGGGTCGGGAAACAGCAAACAAATATATTTTTAAGGATGGCCTAGAATAAGAAACAATAGACAATGTATTGAGTAGTGTTTTTGATTGAAAAGGCTCTGTGACAGCTACATGTCAGGTGCGATTCTGGTTTTAGTATATAATAATCAAGTATTACATGTTCATTTAAATACTGTGTTTTATATATATCGTATATCGCCAATTATTTATGACTGAATTGTTACGTTCATTAAAACTAGGTTGTTGTTTGTTTAAATTGTAAAGAAATAAATCAGAATGTTTGCTCATTAGGTGCTTACAAAACAAGTTTTAGTTTTTCCCTAAAGGCATATTAGAGTTATTTTCACACAGAATGGGAATCTGTTCTAGCCGAATTACTAGTTTGTCAAACAAGTATTGGTGGCTGTTAGAGGATACATTATTACAGGAATTTATTTATTGACATTACGGTTGTAATAGAGTAATAGTATTGTGCGCAGATTTAACTCTCAAGCGGACCCTTCTGCCTCTGTTGTCAACATTGGTGTGATTACAATTTACTTTTTAAATACATGTACAGATGTATTATATTATTGTTATTGTAAATGAATGGTTCGTACTTGAATTGCTACGTTTTGTGGATGCTACCCTTCCTATTTGCATTTTCTTTTTTGAAATGAAGCTCTATTAATATCTAAAGAAGCGCAATACTAGATAGGTTATATAACCAACATATAAACTCCTATTTGTTCGCCATAGAATCCAATGTGTGAAAACGGATTGCACGATAGTCGTTTTTACGGTGTCCTGTTAGGATCATGTTACCATCGCATCTTACCGTCGACCATCGCATCTTACCATCGACCATCCTAGGTCGATGCTCGATGGTAAGATGCGATGGTCGATGGTAAGATGCGATGGTAAGATGCGATGGTGATGGTAAGATGCGATGGTCGATGGTAAGATGCGATGGTAACATGACCCTAACAGGACACCGTACGTTTTTCCTTCATGCGTTCCGAATGTTAAAGTAGGTATAAAAGTCAAACAGGAAATGAAGCATTTGAAGATCAGTCAACAAAAACAGGTATTAATAAAACACGAATTACAAGGATAAATATATGTACACTAAGCGCACTTTATTGCACCTCGCACAAAATTCTAGGCATTTCATTGGTTGAGTGCGTTATTTTTAATAGTGGGTCAGTAGATTTCATAGAGGGTCACGGGTCACTAAAGCAATACGGACTACAATTCCGATTTAAAGTTTAAATCATTTGCAAATACTTATTTAAGGCGTTAGTAACAAACATAATGACTTTTTTGATTTTTTTAAACTGTACCGGTTATGATGTCATCGTCATGACGTCAGATTGCGCGAATGTCTCAAGGACGTTGACACTCCATTAAAATGGGTTAAATATCGGTGTTTGCTTTAAAAAAAAAAGGTGCTCAATGCAATAAAATCAGTTACTAGGTTTGATACTGACCCCTTACAGAAATATGTGGGACCAGTCAGATATATAGGGGGAATCGACTATTGCCTCGCTCCACATAAATCTTACTGATCCCACATATTTCACACACCCAATAACTAATAATGTGACACTACAAACAGAAAAGGGTTGACAATAGAGTCACTGCGTTGTAACGGTCAGCGGCATTAGAACCGCTGGGAGTTTACACCGTGTTATAGCGTGCACCAAACCTCGTGTCACCCCAATTAAACGGAACAGTGTAAGTAACGTATTTCCCGCCAGGTTATATAATTTCATACTGTAGCCATTTGTGACTGCGATTTTATTGCCGATAAAAACGGACATTAGTGGTCAATGACAAAATATGCCAATTTTAAACAACAATTTTTTGTTACTTTGCGGTACGTGGACATCGATTATGCATAATTATAGTCTTAAACAGATATTTGTCCAGAAGGAAGTGCATTTCTTTACAACATTTACCAAATTTTGAAAACATTGTGTAAAAACGATTTCACCATGTGGTTCAGTTTTATTAATTCATGGATCCGACTGTTTAATTTCATGCCATAAAACCCTATCAGCAGAGGCTTATATCACAATTGCGATAATCTGTCTAGCATTGATTATGTGTACTTTTTGAAAGTTCAATACGTTGTATGTCGTCAACAAACTAATACCGGAATTTAAAGCAATGTTTGGATCTATAACCTCCTAAACGCCGTGAAAAGCATGCTGTATTTTGCCATTAATCCTCTGTATCACGGCCTGTAACGAAGAATAATTTTGTATATCAATCAATTGGAAGATCGGTATCCTGTTGAATCAACGTACCAGCCGGCAATATAATTATTAACTACAAGCGTGTGCGTTTGCTTCATTACTTCGGTAGAAAAAAATCACAAATTTGGTTTAAAAAGACAGGAATATGAGTGATATCAGAGGTTTATTGTTAATCTTGGGATAGATGGCGACGCTTAATCTGTCGGGTTAGTTAATCAGAAAAGTGCCAATCACAGGTTCTTAATCAAAGTCGCCGACAATTCCTAAATATATAGAGGATATTTGTTGGTTTGTCGTGAATATAGGATTTATTTTCATCGAGAAGTGAGAAAACTTATATTTTCACGAGTGAAAATGAATATAGGATTTATTTTCATCGAGAAGTGAGAAAACTTATATTTTCACTATTGAAAATATAATTTTTTCTCACTTTTCGATGAAAATAAATCCTATATTCACGACAAACAAACATTCTATTTATTATATACTTTTTATCATGCAAAACTACCAAACTGGTTCAAACAGAAAATACGTTTCGTTCCGACAGTACCCCTTTAACGTATTCGCGGATAAATATAGTAACGCCAGCGAGTGAGGCGATTTACATACATTTAGTTCGCATAGAATATAGTTCTAAACTTTGACACGAATTATGACTGTTATAAGCAAATGTAGAAAAAAAGAAGTTCCACATTTCCGGCAGTGAGAATATAAGTTCTTATATTCTAACTGTGAAAATATAAACAATGAGAATATAAAGTTTATTCTAACCTTACAATCCACTATTTCACTGGGAAGTATATAATAAATGTATAAATGACAGGGTTTAACAACTGATGAATATTCTAGGGAAACGGAGCAAAACAGCAGTTGTATGTAAAGGACATTCATAACAATGAGTTAAATGCTTCTCAGCACAACCGTTAAGTGCACAATGTGGATAAGTGGTATGCCGATATATGTGAACTGCATTAACTACCTCCTCGGATATACGCGGATATTCTATTGCAATTTTAGAGTAGATGGACCAGGCCGGCAACATGCATTAGGGTGGTCCGGAAGGAAACGATTTCGAAGAGAATTCGATAACAGTAGTCAACGCCATGTAGTGGATGTCGGAACCAGACTGACAATACCGTTCTCTGCACAACTGTATCGTCCTAGGTAGAATACGAGATCGATGACAGAACCCAGACACATCAATATGTTAAATGAAAAAAGTGAACTCACAGCAGGCATAACACATCGATCATGAACGCGCTTTTAAGCATTTTTTTCGCAAAGTAAAAATACAGTGCTTCTATAACGAAAGTGTGCTGTGCCTTTGAGAAGTCGACCACTAAAAGTAGGATTTCATAAATCAAAGGCTAATTTGAACAAGTGTATAGGCAATACTACACATTTCCCACAATAAACTGATCCAATACAATTATCTTTTACCCTCGGTTCATTTTTATAAAATGAACATTTGCGGTTGTTTGATTTCGTTTCAAAATAAACTCGCATAAAGACAGGTTTATATTACGTATCACTTAATCTTTCAATGATGACTAGACTGAACATTGCGATATTCTATCTAGCACGTTTTTGACATGATCAAAGGTAAGTTTACATGGTTTTCTTATGATAATAAGGCTACCTTTCTCTCTTGTTTGTGCCTTTGCTTCCAAGAGATCAACCTTTCAGTATTTATTGATATTCACACTAGCGTTTGTTTAGTGCTGTGTTTTGGCTGCAAAATATCGCCCCGACTAAAATTCATTAGTGTTATTACTGACTGTTTTTTGTTATAGTTAAACAATCATCTTTTTGAAGCAGGATTCAATCCAGATATTAATCTATTTTCGGTTATATTTTGGCATGACACTTGTGTAATAACATTAGTAATGTTGTTATCTTAAATCAGCTACAGTAGTTTACCATTGCGTTAGACCTTTATTTACTGGTGACACGTATCGTGTATGGGATGACATTGTTTTTCAAAATATCCAGTTTATGTTTGCTATAATAATAAAATTATATTAAAAAATGGAAGCAATGAACACGCACAAGAATGACAATATATGGTATATCATCTCTAACGACCCCTAACACCGACTTAACCCTTATCCCGCTAAGCACAATTATAATAGCCTTTGCGTCCATTGTAAACCAAGATCAGGGTTAACAATGTCCGGCTGCTGATCAGTCATTTCCCCCTAAACACACCTGTCATATAAATGGAATAGTCTTAATTCAAAGAAAGAACAGTCCATTATATATATGTAACGGGTTAAGGGTTAAGTGGTATTTTTGCTTGAATGTCACCATGTTTGGGCTCGAAGACCCCAAAGGACCATCACGTTATAACAGTACTGATTCGTAGCCGGTGCTGTAAGTGAGGAAGTGTCTATTCTTACGGATAGCGGGAGGTGTACAGTACTGGTTCTACCCTGGAAAAGTGGGTGGTCTGCCTCCACCACAAAAAATCGACCGTCATATATAACCTTGCATGTGTTGAAAATGACGTAAAACACCATACAAACAAGCAAATCGTAGCCGGTGCGACATGTTACAGCTGCCACTAAACACTAAATGAATGTCCTGCCTTTTATTCGTCTTTGTAATTATTGTTTGTTTCTATCCATGTGTTTGGTTGATTGTGGTCCTTGAAAGCTACATTTTCTGTTCGACTTTAATATGTACTTCTATGTCAATACAAAATGGAAAGGTGATCCCCTGGAAGCAACGAACACAAGTGAGACAACTGGTAAGTAATAATCCAACTGATATGTTAGTTAGGTCGGACTTTTACAGCTACCACACAGAACTAAATGAACACTTTTGTGAATGTCAGTACATACTTAAAACGGGATACACTGGAAGCAACGAACAGAAACAAGAGAGAAATGTAGCAAACTCGGTTTTATTAAGTATGTACATGGAGTTAATATACATTGCAACACCTCCGTTGCCCGCTAAAATTGGTTTAAGGCGGTCTACTATAACAAAATAAACGTAACAGACCGCGCGTGCTTACTGTCTTAATATATTAATTCTAGGAAATTGGAAACCTTATTCATTAAAATACTTACCTTCAATGAATAAACGTAGTCCTAAATCATATCAAATACTTATTACTTAAAAGAGTAAGGGAGTGGAATTAACACTCGTGTCCTGTTAATTTAGAAACAATGGATGGTTAAACATACTTATGAATCTAAAACTGTTTTAAAGTCGGTCACTGATTATCTTGAATTCCTGATATCTGAAATATTTAAAAGAGAGCATTAGTGTTTATAACAACGCTTGGGAGATCAGAGTTGTATTACTGTGTACAACAAATGAAGTTGATTTGTTTTTACGAAAGAGCATTATAGTTTGTTTGTTAAAATTTCCATTGTCTGAATGAGATAAAAGGAAAACCACAATGTAGTGGTTATAACGTCACCAAAAGATAATTCAAGAGGTGTTATTTTCCATAAAATATGAACTGTGTACTTAACATTCACTCCAGTGCACTGTACTTAACATTCACTCCAGTGCACTGTATTTAACATTCACTCCAGTGCACTGTACTAGACATTCACTCAAGTGCACTGTACTAAACATTCACTCCAGTGCACTGTACTTAACATTCACTCCAGTGCACTGTACTTAACATTCACTCCAGTGTTCGTTTATTGCAGCATTGCGGCTGTGAAACGTCTCCCCGCTATACGAATCAGTAGTGATATTATTTCACTGGTCCTTTTGAATCATCGATCTCAAACTATGTAGGGTTTAGGTAGAGTACCGCACCGGCCTGTGTTATGTAGCTGTAAAGTTGTTCTCATGATTTGTTTGTTGTTGGAATGGTGTTTTACGTCCTTTTAACGCATATATGACGATCGATTATTGTGTGGTAGAGGCAGACCACCCAATTTTCCTGGTTAGAACCAGTACTACATTCCTCTAACCATCCGTAATTATCAACGTAATTATCAACACTTTCTATTTGACAAGTCGAGCTCCCAGTGGGGTTGGAACTAACAGTGGTGAGGGGGGAGACAATGTTCATGAACAGTCTCAATAAAACCAAGTCTGCTACTGTTATCCTGGTAGTATTCATTGCTTATAAAGGATCTCCTTTTTCAAGCATTTATTAAAAGTCACGTGGTGGCTGTAATATGTCTACGCACGCTACAAATCTGTTTTTGTATTGTACAGCGTCGTGTATACTTTAACAATACAATTAGGAGTACATTATTTTTGGGATTTAACAATAAACAATATTAAAAGGCCTATCACAACTTGAATTATACGGTGATTTGATTTACAAACTTCGTAAGATCCTTGGTAATAAGAGGTTCTGACCTTATCATTTGGCAACGCAATGCATGTTTAGCGGTTGACCCATTTACAGTACGCAACTATGCTTTCCTCTTTGAATGTGCGACGACCTGACAGATTGTGGATCCTATGATGACGTCTATCTAAATCCTTTAAGGACGGTAGCGTTTGATGTTTGTCTTAAATATTGTCTTGTCGTACCCTTAACGGGTTGTTCTCTTGTTGCTCTAGATACTTCCATGTCATGTAGTACTTGCCTTGTTCGCTGCCAGAACGGCAGTGACTCATATGATTTTTTATAATTGCACATGGTAAGGTAGCAATGAACAATTTCTTTGAGTTTTTCGATTTGATAACGCAATCTTATAATTACACATGATAGCAGTGAACAGTTTATTTGTGTTGTGAGGCATACGTTAACGCACACGCACCCCTTACATGTGAGCAATTGCATTTTAGTGCTGATGTGTAATTATAGCATTTCGTGCTACACATGTGAATATGTAATCAATATGCAACGCATGTCAATGATTTGACCAGAACGAAGCGAGGTCGTCCACCTTGATTCAAAATGTTAGGTACAGATTGGCAAAAAGGTGTCACAGGCTGGTAAGAAAAAACGGTCGTGGCATATTTACCTCTTCGTGACAACATTTTTTTTATATTTCTTTTTAAATATTATCTTAACACACGTGACTTGATCTATTATTATGTTAAACTTTGTTGCCAGTTCCTACCCAGACATGATACTATTTTCTCTCGGCAGCTAGTTTACGCTTGCGTGAAACCGTGCATATGGCTTTTAATGTTGTTTGTGAGATTTATATGTACATGATCATTTATGGTTATACATATTGTCTATTAATAATGTTGCCATGTGTGTTAGAGATGTTTCTGTTTGAAAATGTTTTCGATCACATTTTAGCGTTTTTTATACAATGACAGAATGGGCAATTCTTGTCCATGCCAAATATTAAATGCGTTCAAAGCAATACGTTTGTATAACGAAATAATTTGTTTTTAATGTATAGGCGGTCATTCTGATACTAAGGCTACTTTTTTGGAAAACTCATCCTTACCTAGCATTGCTAATAGCTTCAAAACCATATATGAATGTTCATATGTTTAATCTATATCCCTAAAAGGTCGTGCTAATCTTTATTTGTTTAGTATATATATAATGTAATCTCTTTGCAGACCTTTTAAAATATTACCTTCATTTTCGACCAGGAGGTTTTATGCAACGTTTGTAAACCTCTCATTGAACATTACAAACCTTTATGTATCTCAGATAAAGACATGCTTAATGCCTGTTTGGTGTGTCCTAATAAAATTCAGGTTAGAACATAGAACAAATGCAGATACATGGATGCTATACGAACTATCCCTAACTGAAGTAAAGTACGCATAACTATTTGTTATAATAAATAAAATCTTGCGTTATGCATATGTGTTTTATGTTGTGTATGTACCAACATTAAGCATGTGGAGATATGGAGACGGACTAAGTCCGAACACTACTGGAAATGAAAGGAATATTGCTCTAAGTATGAATTATACCTAACCGGATTTGGAGTGTATCCGAAATAACATATGTTTAGTATTATGGAAATAGCATCTTTGTACCATGTGTGTTACCAGGAAAGGGAACACCACAAAGTTATTTTAACCCAACCTACAAAAAAAAAGTATTGTGCTTAAATTATTCTCCATCAAATATTTCAATTATTTAACTTCATTTGAAAAAAAAATCATTCTGACCGTTCTCACTTGTTTTAGTTATGAAAAAAATCCGTGTTTCAATCTATCTAATCGTGAAGGCAGTTTATGTGAATGTATTGCATGAAGTGTCCCTAGGTGTGGTAATTTCATACTTGGCGCCTATGTGACAAAACTTTTGAGTTTTTAATTTGAAAGAGATCAATATGGTCGATTTGTCAATGCTGACATAGTCATTTAATGTACCCTAGAACCTGGTTTAAATCCCAAGACTCGTTTTTGGCCACTGATCGTTCCAAGGTGATAGCCCTATTGTCAACCTTTTTTATGTTTGTGATGTCATATCTTGCATTTGATTCATACTGTGGTACTCGAAATGTTTCCTGTTTAACTTTTAAATCTACTTATAATTAGATATAAAACTCGAACAGGAAATGGAGCATTCACGGACCACAGTCAACCCAAAACAGGTTCACAAACAAACAATAATTACAAAGATGAATTCAAGGCAAGATATGACGTCATAAACATAAAATAAATAGGGCTACCGTGACAGTTGCAAAAACTGCCACTGGGGGTTACTGTCATCGAAAGGAAACGGGAGAGCGTAAATAGAAATATCCCCGCCATGCTATATTTTCTAACAAACAATGCAATATTAATAGGCAATATTAAGTATAAAACATAAATGATCACGAATATATAATCATAGAAAGCCACAAAGCAAGTACTCAGTGGCTTGGTAGAAGCCAGAGCAACAAGATAACCCGTTAAGGGTACGACAAGACAATATTTAAGATAAACATCAAACGCTACCGTCCATTGAGGATTTATGTAGATTTAGGTAAGTCGTCAGCTTGTTGCATATAATTAATTTATCAGCAGCATGTTCTTAATTCAAACCGTTGCGGCATTTTATGGTCCATTTTCTTTAGTTTCATCCTTTACGCAGTGATCAAGGCTGAATTGCATTAATTAAATTTCTGT
The DNA here is from genome assembly GCA_037043455.1 of Cyrtodaria siliqua. Classification (NCBI taxonomy): domain Eukaryota; kingdom Metazoa; phylum Mollusca; class Bivalvia; order Adapedonta; family Hiatellidae; genus Cyrtodaria; species Cyrtodaria siliqua. The sequence goes on along the minus strand of JAWPHD010015336.1, from coordinate 24,126 downwards.
TATGTGAGTTTTATAGACCTATTTGTGCAAATAACTATTGGATTGAAATTTACTTTTTGGGGCGCATATTTTCCGATTCAGTAAAGAAAGATTGAAATGAAATGGTAACATCCATGTAATGATTAGTAAGAGAATGATTTTTTTTGGGTTGATTTAAATATAACGGCAATTGCGTGTGTAATAATATCTTAGAAATCTGGTTATTTAAATTGTTTATACATAAACAAATCCAACTGTATGTACAGCAATTATAGCACATACACTCAAGTGATATGAAAACGCAACACGGGAATTTCCGCTATATATTGTATGTACAATATGCTGCTTTTAATCGAATGGTACATGGCTACGTAAGACTTTTCCTTTTGGAAAAAATACTAAAACAACAAATAATACAGCAAATAGTATTCCTGCAATGTTCATTATTCACAGAGTACGCGTTTGGCTCAATCATGTGAGCAAACTATGGATGCACAGTTTTGCAAACTATTTACCTTAAATACAGTACTGAACTAGCTCAATTTTTCGAAGAGCTACTTCAACATTTATGAAGTTCTTGTTACAAAGTGTATTGTGATTAAAACGTCTACAACATCACAGTTGTGTCCTTTCTCTAGTTAACTGCAACTTTTTTTTTAAAAAACATCTTGGGATTTCTTTGGAATATTATGTGCAATTAAGTATGCAGTATATACAATATATAGCGGAAATTCCCGTGTTGCGTTTTTATATCACTTGAGTGTTGTTAGCCACAAAAACGCATTTTGCCAATATATCAAAAATATAATGCAAAAAGGGTACTAAAAACCAAAAGTGAGACATCTCAAATATACAAGGGTTGATATTGCTTAAACATCACAAATGACACATTCAGTAACGTATAGGCAGATAGAGCAACACTGGGTTTGGAAGACGATCATCTTCCGTTTCAGGAATTAGTTAGATGTCATCAAATAGTCCCCCATTCTACACGATCGTCGCACAATCAAACAGGTAAGCGTAATGTGTGGATAATTGTAAATCGGTCGAACTCTAAATATGCCTTGCTTTGCAATACAATTTGGTCATTAATTCCTTTGATAAATATCTTAAAGGGACACAAGGCAATCTTGATTTGTTTAAAGAAATATAAAAGGATCGGACAGGAAAAGCAGCACTCAAGGAGGACAGTAAATCACAAAACACAGAAACAAACACGCAAACAGACAAACAAAAAGGCAAAAACAATAATAAATGCAAACGACATCAAAAACACAAAAGGGTTGACAATAAGGCTACCGCCTTGGAACGGTCAGTGGTAAAGTAGGCCACTGGGGTTTTAAACCGGTTCTAGGGTGCACCAAACCTCACACTTACCTTACTGTCATCCCATTAAAACAAGACTGTGTAACTAAAGAAATCCCCGCCATGATCTAATCTCTAACCGACAAGGCAGCATCAATAGGCAATATAAGTAAAACACAAATATGCTCGTGTAAATATAATACAAAAAAACAATAGCCTAGAAAGCCACAATGAATGTACTCAATGACTTGGCAGAAGCCAGAGCAACAAGAGAATAAACCATTAAGGGCACGACAAGAAAAATCATAGACAAACACTAAACGACACCGTCCCAATGGGCTTTAGGTTTAAGTTTAACAAAGATAGTATGAAAGTGATCATGACCAATAATCTTACGAAGTCAGGTTGTGATAGTCCTTGTCGCAGAAGAGTTCTTAAATAACTTTTATACTTGGAAAGAAGATCAGGGTTACGATAATACAGTTTTGCAAAGGCTTTACGAAGTTTATGGTAACAGTAACGCTGATTGAGTAGCTTTTTAGTAAAACAACGATTACGAATATTAAAGTCCTCAACTCGAGTACAAGCTCTTGTAAAACGAATAAGTTGTTGGTTAGAGATTAGATCATGGCGGGAATTTCTTTATTTACACTGTCCTGTTTTAATGGGATGACAGTAGGGTAAGTGTGAGGTTTGGTGCACCCTAGAACCAGCTTAAACCCCAAGTGGCCTACTTTGCAACTGACCGTTCCAAGGCGGTAGCCCTATTGTCAACCCTTTTGTGTTTGTGTTGTCTTTTGCATTTAATATTGCCTTTGCCTTCTTGTTTGTCTGTTTGCGTGTTTGTTTCTGTGTTTTGTGGTTGACTGTCCTCCTTGAGTGCTACTTTCCCTGTCCGATCTTTTTGTATTTCTTTGAGACACACACACGCCATAAGAAGTTTCTCGGGGAACATCCCCATCCAAGTGGGGATAATTAACAATGTCAAACTTAAAATCAACTCTCTTGTCATAGATTTTGCTAATTATTTCACCATTTTCAATCGAGAGTTCTAAATCAAGAAAAGAAGCGTTATTATCAAATATATTAGCTTTGTTAAGCTGAAGTTCTTTAGGATAAATATTATTAACGATAGATGGAAAGAAAGGGTTGTCAATGTTCAACATGTCATCCAGTGTTCCGTTAGTTGTTAATACAACTTGCATATTTGCAATCATTGATATTAATCAAAATATTTTTACATATTACTAAATTTTCGTAATATTGCACCAATACTATATTTAACAAATTGTTAGAATATTGAAAGCATATGAAACCTCAATTTTTTATTTAAATATATGCGAGCAGTTTTAAAGTCAAATTGAGGCAGGATAAATAAAATGAGTTACTAACTTTAATGCGTTAATAAAACTCAAGATTGTCATGTGTCCATTTAACATGTTATTTTATCACGAATAATTATATTGAAACCTTTTTTAAATCACGTGACAATAGCAGATTTGTTGGTATAATTCTTGTCGCCGACGTTCTCTTAGATTACATTTTTATTGAGGGTTACGATAAATGGTCTTGCGATGTTTATTAGCCTTGTTTGGGGAGCTGTTATGAATGCTAACGTACCAAACTAAATATATTGGGGAAGCTCATACAAAAATAACAGAAGTAGATACACAAGTCGACCAGGAAAGGTGGCATTCACATAACGCAGTTAACCAAGAAATATATACTTAGTTGCAAAAGAAAGTGGACACTGATTTTTTTTGTTTAGACTTAATTGTATAAAGTTATTTTAGAATTCAAGTGACAAATTCCAAAATGAATTCGCCATGTTTGGTACCAAAGTTGTTATCATTCCATTGCCAATATCAAATTGTTATTTGTTTTTTTCAATATGTTGAATCATTAAGGGAATGTCGCTTGATAAAGAGGATAGGGTGTAAAGTAGTCCAGTTTCTTTTGCAACAGGAAAAGTAGCGTTCAAAGTCAACCACAAACACGTACAGCAAAAAACAACTTTAAAGATGAATAAAAGGACAAATAAGACATCACAAATACAGAAGGGATGATAATATGGCTACCGCCTTGGAAAGGTTAGTGGCAAAAAAGGCCGCTGTGGGTTTAAACCAGGATCTAGGATGCGCTAAACCGTACACTTAAACTTCTGTCATCCCAATAAAATGGGACAGTGTAAATAACGAAATCCCCGCCATGAACTGTTCTATAACCAACTAAGCAGCATTAATAGGCAATAAAAGTAAAACACAAAGATATATATATATATATAAAAACCAATAGCCTAGAAAGCCACAAAGAAGGTATGCAATGACTTGGCAGAAGCCAGAGCAACAAGAGAATAAACCATTGAGGGCACCAACCAAGAAGACGCATTAAAAACAAACAGCACTAACATGAACAAATACTACAAGAACACGACACCATAACCATAAACGGGTTAACAACAGCAATATCGCCTTGGAACGGTCAGTGTATATTAATAAAATGTGTGTGATACCATCTTCCTTTGGATAGACTGATATTACATAATTTTACCACCGAAGTTATATGTTTCTACTGCACATCCAGGGCAACACACATTTCATAAATTTAGACGTGTTTGTAGTTTTTATTTCATCGTTTTCTTAAATCATTTCGTAATGCAGGTCTTGACTATATCATACATTGCTTTATGAAGCATATACATAAAGGAAACAATTTACATTACGTGGTCCCGCCTTAATTCCATTAAGCGATGGGAAAGCTTTTATTAGCAGTATTTTACTTCGGATAATTCGACAATAAAACACGTTTAAAAACAAGTTTTTACTGAAAAAAATGCGATATCCTGATAATTATTACTTATTAAATGTTTAATTTTACAATTTGCAATCGTTTTAAGCCGAAATTAAGGTTTTCTTTCAAAACACAGCCAACCCAGTTTTCGCTTCTTAGAAAAGGTGTTGGATGGGGGTATGAAAGTTAATACTCGGATCACGTTACGAAACCATAACACACCAAACTTAACCTTAATGCGAGCATGCTACATCATTTATAAAATTTGATGAAAATATTCATAATGAAATCACGTAGCATGAAATGGAAGTTACCGCATCACGACCCCGCATTATATTGTCACTGAAGCAAGTTCAATTAGAATACGATTGCTTTAGCTGGATCAAGCTGAACTAATTTTAAACTCATTTAAATTCCGTTCGTTGTGAAACGTTTTGTAAAGCATGGAGAAAGAAGAGGATATTGACGTTGGCGCCATAATGGCCGGGTCTTTTGTTGAAGCAATATTAATGGTTAACACTTGCTGCTTTTAAGCAATTTCTTTAGAAATGGTTGAGTTAACCTTCAATTTTAGTGAAGTTGTTGCTAGTGATCCATCGACGGGTACATAATTATTGTTCTTGTTTCATTCGGCCAATAGAGGAAATAGCCAAAAAAGTTCAGATTGTGATACAAGTATGATATTTTGCACAGTGCTTGCAAATATTATATTCAAATAAAAAATTACCCGAGCCAATTAATTTTCGATCATTTTCAAGATGGCCGCCATCTAAACAAGATATATATATATATATGTAAATATAATATACAGCTGTATATTTAGCTAATATTTTATCTCATTTACTGTATTTTGGCTTCGACTGTAAAACCAACACTTATTTTCCAAAATATTTCGCATTTATGCAAAATAAAGTTATGAGTATACCCCACCCACAACAAATTATATGTTCAATCGATGCTATATATTCTGTAGTGGTTATCAGATATTCAGGTATCCATATAATTGCGGATAAGTAACATAATGATATCCGGATAAATTTATTAACGGAACACACTTACTTACTCTTCGCTATTCCCAATTAAATCATGTTAATACTTACAGCGTTTGTTTTTCAACATAATATATTTAAATAGTTCTAAGAAACATTATTTTGGCATAGAAAAATATTATCAAATGTCGATTATATCACCAATAATATATTTAAACCTATGACAGAAAAGCGAAGAAAAATTGAATACGCCTAAAAAGTATGTCCTATTATTTAAATATACTGAAGCATGTTTAAAGATAAACACATAATGATAATGGCTCGATTTACTTTTAATCTTTGTTAAATACTTCAAGATTGCCGTGTGTGTATACAAGTACATGAGATATAATAGAGCAACTTATGAGATGTCTCATCGATGGAAGTATTTGTTTTTAGTGACTGGAGACGATCTGGAATAGGAATTGTTGTCAATAATACTACAAATTAAAACCCTCATAATGTTCCTAAAATTATTATATCAAGACATTTTCAATAGTTTTTTCTGCATAAAAGATTTTCTTGAAACATTTTGTACAGTAAAAGAAATATAAAAAGATCGGACAGGGAAAGTAGCATTCAAGGGGGACAGTCAACCACAAAACACAGAAACAAACATGCAAACAGACAAACAAGAAGGCAAAATAAATAATAAAAGCAAACGAAATCACAAACACAAAAGGATTAACAAAAGGGCTACCGCCTTGGAACGGTCAGTGACAAAGTAGGCCACTGGGGGTTTAACCGGTTCCAGGGTGCACCAAACCTCACACTTACCCTACTGTCATCCCATTAACACAGGACAGTGTAAATAAAGAAATCCCCGCCATGATCTAATCTCTAACCAACAAGGCAGCATCACTAGGCAATATAAGTAAAACACAAACATGCTCTTATAAATATAATACAAAAATAAATAGCCTAGAAAGCCACAATGAAGGTACTCAATGACTTGGCAGAAGCCAGAGCAACAAGAGAATAAACCATTAAGGGCACGACAAGAAAGATCAGAGACAAACATCAAACGTCACCGTCCCAATGGGCTTTAGGCAGGCGTCATCATGGCCTGTCCGGTCATCGTAAAATTAAAGAGGAAAGCATAGTGGCGAACTGTAAAAGTCTGTTATATATATAGACAAAAAAGGCCAAAAAAATGGTATGTCACCATGTTTGTTAAAATTTAAAAAATAATTTGTAATTCCACCGTTTGCTGTCCAGAAAGTTGAACAAGTCCATGAAATAGCTAAATCAGACATTTTTGAAGTGTAATCATGTATTCGTTGGTCACAATTCTGCTAGAATTGTATTAAAATTAAAGAACATTTAATTACAATGATATTTAAAGCTCATCTTTATGTAAAACCTATATTTTTTTTAAAAATCTGTTGAGACCATTACCGCAATTTATGCACAAATTAGCCAATAATGATACAATTTCCTTTTTTTTTTGTATGTTCCCAATAAGAGAATTTGTTTAAACTTTCTAAACAAAATGTGCAATAAAAATGATAGGTCCCCATGCCTGTTTAGAATATTTTTTTGAAACCCTACCCCTATGCTAAAAGGCCAAGTTTTGAATGAAATCCATTCAATACTTTTAGAAGAGAATTCGCCCAAAATACTGCGCATGGAAAACTACAGAAAATGCCTTTAATATCGATTGAAACGAAAACTGTTTGACATTGTTTTAATCACTCTCGACAACTCCTTCGCCTAAAATGTTGCATTTGAAATTGTGCATTTTTCGTACAATACTTCTAGTTTAAACTTTACACATAATGGCAGTATATATTAGAAATAAGACGGGTTGATGGGGGATATTACTTCTGTTACCTTCATTTATCATAATAAGTGAAACTTTTAATACATAATATACACGAGTGTCATTTAAACATTATGTGTTTGGAAAAATGCATGTTGAATTACCCTAACCACCAACATCACAATGTGCCAACCTTAAAACTGCGTCTTACGCATTTGCACAGCACATTTCGAAGAATATACTCATATTAAGAGCATTGATTATGCATTTGGGGTAATACATTAATCCCCTTGCAGTACTCGTCGGCTTGTATTATTGCCGTCAATAAGGCGAACATATTTACATCGTTTATATGTTGGTATTTTTTTAAATGCAAACCAAGCCAGGTGTTCAGGTCATATAATATGTATATATGCCGATTAAAAGTATTCGTTTATTCAACGGTATTTTAAATACCCGTGATTGAATATGCGTAAAATGAATTATGAGTTGGTAACTCTTAATTCGACTCTCCAGTTTTGGAGTTTGGCCTGGCTGATTTTTTTTGTGTTTGTTGCTTCCAAGGAATCCCCTTTTCAGTACTTATATTGTGTCTATAAAGTTTGAATTCTCAAAATACGTAAGTTTTATATACCTCCCTGTCAGTAGGCTAAGACAAATATACATTTTGTGGATAGCTACTTTAACATTTTCTGAGCAGTAACTAAAATGTTGATTTTATTAATAAGTTGAACTGAAATGTATTTAAAGTATGAATATATAAACATAGTTGAACATTTTGTATCAGTTATGTTAGATACATGCATATGTATGAAGTAGTTAAAACTATTTAATGATTATTTTCGTGATGATTTATCGCTTCATAAACATTAATAAATCAAGCTTCGAATCATGCTTCGAGTAGTTATACAATGTTCTAAGCGCCACACACACGTCTGTCTGATCATGTTGAACTCATGCCAAACATATATTCAGAGTTAGGAGAATAGTCATATAAGCAGACAAGCTCCTTTAAAGTTGTATGAGACGAATCATATTGACATAATTTCACTAAAACTAAAACAGATGTGTTAATGTACTGGCAAGGTTCTGACAATGTCACACAGAAAGAACAATACATTATTTATTTTAAACTTGTAACGAACGGTTCTATAATCGGGTTTGCTTTATAGCGATTTATCTTGAAGAGACTAAGACTATCAGGTGCTGGTTGCTTGTCAGTTTAGAATGTCAGTTCTTTTCAGATGTTTACCTTTTTAATAGATTCCTGTTTTTTAAAGGGACACATGATAATCTTGATTTTTTTTATCACGTCGTCCTGTTTTATACATGTCTTGCATTTGTGCAATCACTAATATTAATTATTAGAATAGTATAAAGCAAACTGTTTTTACAAATTGTTAAATGTTGATCATATTGTACCAATACTTTAATTAAACATATGATAGAATTAGACGGAAACAATGAAAACTCAAACTTTTATTTAATTATATGCAAACAGGGTTAAAGTCAAAATGATACTAGATAAATAAACGCAGGGCTGGGTTCGAATTTTAACGCTGGGCTAAGTTCAAATGTTAAATTTAAGACTAGGTTCGAATGTTGAAATCAGAATTGGGTTCGTATGTAGAACATTGGATTATGACCGAACGTTGAATGCAATGCTGGTTGTTATAATACATTTGGAACGCCTCTCGTAAACTGACCATCTGTCTCAAGCATTATTTTGATAATATAAATAGTTTTGTACTTATGTATGACACCCTACACGATTTGTGCACAGACTGGTCTGGTTGCACAAGTACTTCCTGCTGGCAATATGTATCCCCTCACAACCTTTAATTCGAACTTGATGGTTTCTCGACCGCTGTCAAAATTGTATTCGTCTAAATCCCGCCGGCGATTAATCAGTAGAACATAACACCTCGGATTAATTGCAACATTACATGTTTGATATTTCCTAAAACTATGTATATATAGATGATCAAAAACAAAAAATACTCAAAATTCTTTGATTATAAACACGATTAAATGTCGATCGAAATTCGGATAAATTGTGCTATCCGATTACTAGTTCATTACAACTTGCTTATTTCGTACTCGATCCAATTGTACATATACTGATCATGGTTTATACCTACATTGGATTTTCCTGTCTTGACGATATTATGACGTCTTCTGGGGTAGAAGTTATATTAAGTACAACTATGTTTTGTACCAAAATAAGAAGTTGTATTGAAAAATCGCGTTTGTACGTTGTTTTATATTTTTCAAGAGCGACACACTCATGATGAATATTTAACAATAATTAAAGTAATGCACGACCGCGTATACCTACATACCGTCCTTTCTCATTAATTTTCTACAAAAAGTTCAGATTTAAAATACCTATATAAATCCAGCTATTCATTACCCTCTACTTGTTAGCTCCACTTCAGTATATACTGGTCTCTGAGCCGTAACTCATATTGCTTTATAAAAACATTTTCATTGACAACACTCTGACGTTCCCATATATATCCAAAGGCATTATAATACAAATTGTGCATTAGTTTCGTCACCCAATTTTCAAATCCATGACTATCTAAAAGAATCAACAGTTCATTGCACTTTTTAAAATATCTCGTGCACGACATTTTTATAATCTTACACCAATACTTTATACATCTTTTTTTTGCTGCTATATACATAGTGTATCTACCACAATGACCCATTACTGTTGCATTGCATGCATTTATAGATACATTCATAAAACGTTTACAACCCTTTCAATACTCCATTTGATTCCCCACAATTTTGATCCGTAAAGAAATACTGGACTATTTTTGAGTCAAAGAGTTTAAAATATATACTTTAAGGGGTTAGCTCACTTAATGAAGCTAGCATAGTAACTAATACTCGTTTTGCCTTTATTGCCAGTGCGTTCGCCATCTTATACATAAATAATCTACAAGTAAAAAACAATCCAACATAATTATAACCGCGTATAGCTTCTATCTGTTTCCAATCATAGAACTACTTCTCTGCTCTTGCTAAATGTCCACCATTTAAAAAAAAAACAGCTTTAGTTTCATCAGTATTTACTTTCAACTTCCATGTATTACAATACTGATTTACTAAATCAAGTTTATTTGTAGACCATTAACAGTATCAATGCAACATCCTTACAATAGTAATAATATTTCTACAACATCAGGTGTTAACTGTACTCCGTGATATCCGCTATTACACATTTCTTCACTCAGTTTATTAATAAATAATGAAAATAAAATTGGACTGAGAACACAGCCCTGTCGTTAACCTCTTGGACAGTCAAAATAATCAGTATATTTTTCATTGGCTTTCGCATATACTTTAACGTTTTTATATTTGCTTTGTATTGAGTGCAACAGTATTCCTTTTATTCCTATGTATATTAATTTGTTTTCAAGCCCGTTGACGGGCATTTGTTGATTTACATATATACATAGTTTATATTGCTACCATATCATCCGTTATTTGTATATAGTTTTATCTTATACGTTTTCATTATTTTGTATTGACTACTTCATTCTTTCATTAGTTTTTGTGCACAATATGACCTATTTATGTGTCGACGTGCCATTAAACACCATTCATTCATTATTTTATTCCACTTTTTCTAAGGATTGTAAACAATTTATTTCTACTTAACCAATCAAACGCTTTCATAAAATCTACAAATGCCACAAATATCATTTTACCTGTTTTACATAAATATTTAGAAATGATTGCTTGAAGTATGAATCCATTGTCAATTGTACAATATCCGTGACGAAAACTAGCTTGTGATTCAGTTATTTTATCAAACACATTTGCATAAAACACAACACGTCTTGCTTGTTTACTAGTATATATATATTGCTAAATGTATCTATAAGTGCAATCCCTCTATAATTATCAGGACCATTAACTAATCCCTTTTTGGGATCACTCTTCGTCCGTTGTACGTCGTCCGTCTTCCGTCATCAGTCGTCGTCGTTAACTTTTACGTCGTTAAGACGATAGGGCCTTCATTTTTCTTCTGATCTTTACCAAACTTTAACAGATCTTTAATATCAATAAAAGCTCGGACAAGTTTGAAAACCAGCAAAATCGGACTAGTAGCGGCAGAGTTATGGCCCTTGATTTAGTTAAAAATGCAATATTTTGCCTGTTTAAGACTATAGGACCTTTATTTTTCGTCTGATCTTTACCAAGCTTTACAAGATTGTTAATATTAATAAAAGCTCGGATAAGTTCGAAAACCAGCCAGATCGGGCAAGTACTAGCGGAGTTATGGCCCTTGAATTAGTTAAAAATGCTATATTTTGCCTCTTTAAGTCGATAGGGCCTTCATTTTTCATTAGATCTTTACCAAACTTTACCAAATTGTTTATGTTAATAAAAGCTAAAAAATGTTCGAAAACCAGCTATATCGGACAATTTCCGGCAGAGTTACGGCACTTCATTTAGTTAGAAATGTTATATTTTGACTGGTTAATATGATAAGACCTTCATTTTACATCCGATATTTACCAAACTTTACCAGATTGTTAATATCAATGAACGCTCGGACAAGTTTGAAAACCAGCCAGATCGAAACAGTAACAATGCAGTTATGGCCCTTGAATTTGTTAAAAATGCTATTTTTTGCCTCGTTAATACGATGGGGTCATCATTTTACATCCTATCTTTACCAAGTTTTACCAGATTGTTTATGTCGATGAAATCTCCAACAAGTTTGAAAACCTGCCAGTTCGGAACAGTAACAGCGGAGTTATGGCCCGTGAATTTGTTAAAAATGCTATATTTTGCCTCGTTAATACGATAAGGCCATCATTTTTCATCCGATCTTTACCAACCTTTACCAGATTGTTAATATCAATAAAAGCTCGGTTAATTGTGAAAACCAGCCAGTTCGAACTAGTAACAGCGGAGTTATGGCCCTTTATTTAGTTAAAAATGCTATATTTTGTCTCGTTAAGACGATAGGGCCTTCATTTTTCATCCGACCTTCACCAAACTTTACCAGATTGTTATTATCAATGTTCCAAAATCAGCCAGTCCGGACTAGTAACAGCGGAGTTATGGACCTTGATTTAGTTAAAAATGCTATATTTTGACTCGTTAATATGATAGGGCCCTCATTTTTCATCTGATTTTTACCAAACTTTACCAGATTATTAATATCAATGAAAGCTCGGACAATTTCAAAAAAACAGCTAGTTCGGACGAGTAACAGCGGAGTTATGGCACTTGATATAGTTAAAATGCTATAATTTGCCTCGTTGATAGGGCCTTCATTTTTTATTTGTTTTCTTTTTCATTCATTCATTTTTTTTTAAATTTTATTTTTAATTGTTTCATTTTTTGTTCTATTTATTTTTAATTAAATGTTCGGGGTTTTTTTTGATAATTTTTTATATATCTTTTTAATTACTTCCTTTTTTTTTTCTTTTCTTTCTTTTTTTTAACGAAATTTACCGAAACTTAGCTGGAAACATTGGTATGATTGTATTTTTACCTGTTTGATGAGTTTTGATGGAGTTACGGCCCCTTGACATTTTTACTTTAAATTTATGTCGGCGCTACCTAAACGGCTTGTTCGATTTCTATGCAATTTTGCAGGAGGCTTCAGTATGATGTCTAGTGCAAATCGCGGTATATCAATGAAATCTTGGACAGGTTAGAAAACCAGCTAGATCTTGTTAGTAACGACAGAGTTACGGCCCTTGATTTTTTGGAAAATGCTATATTGTATTTTCCTTTGTTAAATATGTAGCTACTTCATTTTTTATCTGATCTTTACCAAACTTGTTTGGAATTTTAATATAAACCTCCCACCTATTTTGATAAAATCTCATTCATAGAAGAAAGTGGGACAAATTAAACAATACCCATGCCAGACTAGACACAGTAGACTTATTGCATGATTACAAGGTGAGGGATCTAGGGCCATCCTGGCCCTCTTGTTTAATTACTACTTCATTTCTTCATCTTTCATCAGTTTTTGCGCACAATATGAACTATTTATGTGTCGACGTGCCGTAAAAAAATATTCATTTCATTCATTCTGCCAATTTTGTTCACATGGTGACCCTGGGGTCACAGTTTTACATATATTTATATAGTAAAATATTTAAAAAAAAATCTTCTCTGAAACTGGTTTAATATTTTGCATTTACTATGAGCTTAAGTTTATCAAATGGTGACCCTGGGGTCACATTTGGTCCTGCCTCAGGGGTAACACGATTTACATAGACTTGTATAGGGAAACACTTAACAAATATTCTTCTCTTAAACCCAGGGTACACAGCTCTCATGTATTATATGTACCCCTGGGGTCACATTTGGCCCTGCCCCAGGGGTTACACTCTAGCACGTTAATTTTGTATTTGGTCTTTACCAAACTTTGTCAGCGTCTTTATATCAATGAGAGACCACATTTATTTAACAATCTTAACCAAACTTGCACAGATTGTATATGACCATAAGATTTCTTAGAAGTTTGATAATGGGCCAGTACTCAGACGATGTATTTAGGGCCATCTTGGCCCTCTTGTTATGAAGAGGCATTAATATGTATTCTGCCATTCGCCATTTGAAAAGAGTCTATTATAAAGTTTGGTCAAATATGGCAGTATAATGGCTGTACTATATATGAATTATTCTGCAATATTGTTTATACAATATTGTTCTCCAGATGAAGACTTGTTCTTCTTTAAACGCCTCAATGAAGTCAATACCTCATCTGCCGTAATCTCTGAGTTAGAAATAAATTCGTCTTGTGAGTTATATCCATGTTTTCATCATCCACACTGATTTCAATATTCCCATCATCACCCTCATCGCCGTTGTCGAATTGACCAAATAACGTTTTAAAATGGTTAAACCACGTCTCGTTTTGTGTGTTTAATTTATAACATGATTTATTGGAACCACATTAATCCAAAACGCTTTTGAATCATTAGCTGATGGAACTATTTAATTCAATACCGATTTATTTTAAGACAATTTCTTATTACTGCAAACATTTTTAAAAACATTTTTGTGCACTGATGTATGCATTAGAATCTTCTTCCAATCTAGTAGACCGAAATTGTCTCAGACGTCTATTTTTATTAATTTTAAGTCTACGACATTCACTATCGAACCACTTTCTTTTTTTTAGTGGATTATTCTTTGTTCTTTTGAAGCACTTAAAAACCTTTACACAACCAGTTACAATACAATTGATATTCATATCTTGGTTCAACATCGTCCCATCAATATCGTCAAGTTTACCGCTAAGCACGTTATCACACAGAATGTTTCTAAATTCCTCAGCATTTTCGCTCTTAATTACGTACTTATATTCATCCCCTCTATTGACCTGTTCATTAACAACATGCGTAGATAATCGAGCATGTGCGCGTAAGCACAGTATTATTGGAAGATATTTACACTCTGATATTGTGTCCACTTTAAAGTCAACTATACAATCAATAAGGTTTTTGTTATTAAGGTAGTAATCTATAGAACTACAACTCGTTTGACTTATATATGTATACTCCCCAGTCCCTCTGTAATTACCAAACCGTCCGTTTACAATATTCAAACAGTAGGTTTTACAAAATTCGCTCTCTTCCAAACGTGTTAATTTTATCGTCACATGATGCTCTTTTTATACCAATATATCCATTTAGTATATGTTCATATTCATTTAGTGAAGGAGAATAACTTGATCAATCGAAGTAAGATCATCAAGTATTGCTGTTCATGCATTGAAATCACCAGCAAGCAGACTTTTACAATCTACATAAATAGTCTGCATGTAAACTATTTTATTTTCTATACTTTGCATTCCTGCAGCTAATCCTCTATAAAATGGGGAATTTTCAAGTGAAATGTAGACACAAATGAGTATAAGGGCTGAACACGAATTAAGAATACTCTTGTCAAATTTCAATAAGATTCCAAACTCAAAATTAGTAGATCGTTCATACTTTTCAAATACATTCTTAATAAAAACCATGACTTCACCCATATTTCTACCACCATGTACAGACCATTTAGCGGGACAGATAAAACACATATGATTTGGAAAAACATGTTCTATTTCCGTTTGGTTAAGCGTGTCATGTCTCTATAAATTATAAAACTTATGGTGTCCCGTTAGTTGTTATACATAACTTGCATTTGTTCAATAATTAATAATACAAAATATACTTTTACTTGATATAACTGCTTCCTCAGAAGACGTCATAATATATCCAAGACAGGAAAGCCAATGTAGGTATAAACCATGATCATTATATGTACAATATGCGAATGTATATGGGTCGACGGCAATCTGGATGATTATAAAACTCATGGCGTAACGTTATTTGTTATTCATAACTTGCATTTGTTCAATAATTAATATTGTTAGAATATTACAAACGAAATTGTTTTTACATATAAATAAGTTCTATCTTTGTGTACAGATATGCATCTTCTTTTTGTGTTGACTAATTTTAGAACACCACAATGAATACATATAATTTAAATTAAGGACAAATATTTTGATATTTCATGAAGAGATTGAGGATAAAGTCCGCATAAACCGTTTTTATTTTTACCTACTCTAAAAACTCTTAACATCTCGGAAATTTGTTACTAATAACCGCGAGATGTAAAAGTAATGAAAATAATGCACTAAATCGAACTTTAACCTATCGTTGAATAAGACATAAATGAAAACTCAACAATTTGATTAATTGTATACAAGCAGGTTTGCAGTAAAAACAAATTCCTGGATTAATAAATTGCTAATTTTAATGCTTGATAAAAAAACTTCAAGATACCGTGTGTCTCTTTGAAGTAAATAGTTTATATTTGTGACAATAATATTACCGTAATTTCTCATTAAATGTATTTATAAGATTCGTTCAGTATCATAGCAATTATACATAAAAGAATATTCCTAACATGTCTACACTGTTCGTTTTCTTATCATATTCATACCACTTCCGGTTTGCTTATTTTTTAACTGTTCTGAACGGCTTATGATACTTTGTATCACTGTTTTCTTTTTTTTTCTTTTTTTTAATTTCAATCACCAAATTAATGGTTATCCATTTATTCACCCCGTCATAGGTTTGTGAGGGTCGGGGTGGGCCGCCCCTCAGCAAACCGTACAGTTATATGATAAAATATGCGTCAAATATTTATTTAAATATAATACAACAAATATTTACAGAACCTAGAGTAAAGCATATCTTAATATAGACATAAAAAAATGGGGAGCTTTTTTCTTTCTTTACTATTTCAGAATGAGTGCAAACATGAATATTGGCCAAATTTGTTAAAGGGAGGCATTGCAATATGTATATATTTCAAAATATCTTCATTGGATAATATGTCATGATTGGCATGTATCCCTTTAAAAATTGGAAGACATTTAATTTCACAATCTTCAAATGATAAACGTTACTTATTTATTATTTTTTGCATTCATTCTAAAATCGCAAACAAACTTTTTCTTTTCAAAAAACCCAGTGGATGATTTACATATATTTATATTGAAAAAAGTTATGTTACATAGACACTCACAAATATTAGAACAATGAGACATACATGTGACTTTATACCAGACCTATGTAATATCTCCACTGAGTTTTCCTATTATATTCTTGGAAAAAAAGTTGTGGTATATATAAAAAAAACAAAGGACAAGATGTTTCTATGGAGATGTGACTCTTCATTACTCAATGGGAACAGTGGGAAACGTAGTGCAACAATATATTTACCGTTGTTATTTACTAAAAGCACAGAGTAACATTTAGAGAAAAAGGTTTTTCACTGTTTTCTTGTTCTGATATAGATAATCTGCAATCTAGACATGCTACATGTACTAGTCTGGATTTATAGAGGTATTGCCTATTAATTCTGCCTAGAATGTTAGAGGTATTAGCATGGCGGAGATTTCTTTTACTGGGATGTCAAAGGGTGGTAGTTAGGCTTGGTGTACCCTAGTACATCGTTAAACGATCAGCAACCTTTTCTGCCACTGACCGTTCAAAGGCGGTAACTCCATTTTCATCCCGTTTATGTTTGTGATGCCATATACCTTGCATGTAATTTATCCTCGTAAGTGTTGTTTGTTCCTATGCGTATATGTTTGGTTGTTATATGTTTGGCTGACTGTGTCCCTTGAAAACTACATTTCCTTTTCATCGTTTATATCTGCTTATATCTGTAAATACATTTCTGGATCTGCGTAAAATATCTGAAAGAGAAATTAGATTTACAAACTGTTTAATATATATTATATTAGCCTTACAGTCTATTATTGAGAACTGTAAAAGCATTAAAAGCCATCAATTAAAAACAAGTTCATAATATCATGATATAAACATTTTCAAGTATATCTCATTGATATTTTTCTCCAATGTATTCACATTTGGAATGAGATTACACGCACAAAATAACATCAATCATAGCCAGTTTCCCAAACACAACTACCGGTGAACTGATCATGCTGATGCTTTACAACACATTTTTACCGATGCGTCTTAAAAGCGTTTTGTTTTCTAACGATTTTAATAACTTGTAGACGTTTATAAGTAGTTCCATTAGATTATTAGTATAAAGCGATACGTTTTCAGTAATACGTGGTAGATACGGGAGAAATGCATGCAATGTATTCCGCATGGGCGAAATAGGTTACTTGAACTACTTATTATTTGTATTTAATTCTTTGGATCTGTTTTCTTTAGTGTTACTTATGAAACTGTGCTGTCAGGAGCTTGTATAATTTTTGAAAGATACCAGTCACAAAGAACGTGACCACTAGAACAGCGATATGGATCATCACCTAAATGGTATCGTAATGTGAAAATACCGTAATAATCACGTGTATTAATATTGTAACGTCTCGAGCCTCACGGGTGACACTGGATTACTTCGGTGTGTCCTTAGGCAAGTCACTTCCTTTAGCAAAATTTCAGTAGGAACGCCAGCCCTATGGCGTATGAATATTTATCAAACAAGGTCACGTGATAAAATCGATAACAAAATGACATTATCGGGAAAATTGTCACTGGTCAGATTTCTTCACTTCTTATTTATAAACTGTGATTATAACAAAACACCATCACAGATCGTTGTTAAAGTAATAATATTCACAAACTACATTGGTCGAACAGAATTGGTGTACACTTCGTGTAATTCACATTAATAGTTAAAGGTATTTTTCAAAGGGATGAATTTAGGTTGTTTTAAGGTTTAAATTGCCAAAAATGCGCTTTTAAATCAAAATCGATTTATTTTGTCATTTTAGAAGCGAGAATAAAAACAAATGCATGTACGCGTAGATAAATCTTTCTTCTGTCCATATGCAAATTTTTAATGAAATCGGAGACAAGTACTTTTTTTTCCCCAAAATTAACTAACATGACCCACGGACTCAAAGACGGCATAATGCATATACATTTACAGACGCGACCGGGTACACAATACATGAAATAATTCCATTATTTCAATACATATATTTCAAATGTATGTATCCATGCATTCCAGATTAAATTTCTGATCTATACATGCTTTTGGTTTATGCCGGAGTGCTCAGAATAGGTTTTAACAAACAAAATTGTAACGGTACGTCGGGAAAGGAAATGAGGATTGTGAAAATATATGTTGCAGTGCTAATTTTCAGAATCCGAAAAAATTGCAAAAAAAATAAGTTTTAACAGCGAGAATGAATTTTTTTTCACGAAAGTGTTCATTGACATGTCTACTATTAAAATTAACAAAGTACACCGTGTTCGCTAAAATATGAACAATCGCCTTTCGAAGTTAATGTACACGCGGGATATAAAACCATGAAATTATGAAATCCTTTTTAAGAGATATATTGATTTCAACATTGTTCTGTATTTAATAAATTATTAGAGTAGAATGTTCACCGTTTTTCTCAAGGACACCATTACGGTAGTATCCCTGCAGCCCCGCCCCTCATTCCACCCCCACCACCCTTCATACCGTATTGATTAGGCTGCTAATGCACAGTTTTAATCAAATTCGATTTATTTCATTATTTTAGAAGCGAGAGAAAAAAACAAAAGCATGTACGCGTAAATACATCTTTCCTCTGTAGATATGTAAAATATAAAAAATATCGGAGGCAAGTACTTTTTTCCCCCGAAAATTAACAAAGTACACCTTAATCGTTTAAATACGCCGAATCGACGTTCCAAATCGATCTTCGCACGGAATAAAATTGTGGAATTATGAATTCATTTATAAAGTAAATCGATTTCAGCATTGTTCAGTAGTTGTTATATTATTGATGTAGTATGTTAACAGTATTTATGAGAGCAACATTACGGTAGTATCCCTCCAACCCCGTGGGTTTCCCCCCTCCAACCCGTACACACAATACGTTGTGTATTGCTGAGAATGCGCCTTTTATTCAAATCGATTTATTTCGTCATTTTAGAAGCGAGCATAATAACAAAATCATATAGATACATCTCTCCTCTGTATATATGTAGAATTTCAATAAACGGAGACAAGTACTAATTAAGTAACAGGACCGTCCGACCCAAAGACGGCAACATTCATATTCATTAAGGAAAGACGACCGGCTACAGAAACAATTATATAATTTCGTTATGTAAACACATATATTTAAAATGTATGTGTTCATGTATTTTACACTAAATTTTTTATCTATACATGCTTTGGGTTTATGTCAGAGTGGCCAATTTATTTTAACAAACAATGTTGCAACGGTATATCGGAAAATGAAATCATGATGGCGGCAACATACGTTGCAGAGTTAATTTTCGAAACCAGAAAAAGCGATAAACTAATATAAGTTTAACAGGCAGAAAGAAGTATATTCTTTTAACTGTTCGTTTAAAACTGAGGGGGCGACTCGAGTTTTAAAGAAAGCAAGATTGGTATGTGTCCCTTTAACCAAGTAAATAAATGACTGACGAGTAACATACATGCTACTGTCGGTAACAAACATGATTATGTGTAGACTCGAAGATTTCATAACATAAACGTGGACATGACATTGTGTCAATGGAGCACTTGCCAGATTTGTGGTGTTGTGAAACACTGTACGCGTGAATCCAAAAAGTGCGGGTCGTTTATATTTATAGGGCATATATAGTTATATATATATTTATTTATATATATTATTCTTTTATATTGATATGGTCCCAGAACTCAGTCATACTCACTACTATATTGAAAGTAAATACTGAATATACATGTGCGGTGCGTTACGAGTTGTAGTATTTGAAAACAGACATATTAAACATTTCCCTGAACATATATTCTATATTCATAGAAGTATTATTTCCTGGAAAAAAAATACATGTTTGTTTTCAGCAGTTGAAATCTACTATATTCTGCGAATATTGCTATTTTGAAAATTTGAATACGTCTGTTTTCATCAAATAGCATGTTTTGTTTGTTTTAATATATATATTTTTTAATTTATGATTTAAAAAAAAAGTGGATGATCGGAATATGTCTTACACACTGTTGAATCCTGTAATTTAACAACAAGTGGTTTGGTTCACAGGCGACAGTATCGGTGAACAAAACCACTTGTTTTACTGGATTCAACATTGTGCAAGAAAATATTCATATATTATACCATTAATATTATAACATGTGTGTTGTAACATATGCTTATCCTTGGATAGTGGATGTCTGCAGGGAACTTGACATTTTACCTAAAAAGCAAACGATCATCCTCTTTCCACTGTCCAACAATGAAGTTTCATGAAATTTGCTTTAGGTAAGAGGAAAAACTGTGTGGGCAATACTTTTCATTTTCCGGTCATGATAACGGACCTTTCAACTACTGACTTCAAAATAAACAGGGATTATCATTTCACCAAAGGCATTTAAAGTATGAAGTTTTATGAAATTAGCTTCAGAGAAAGTAATAAAGAGTTTGTACAAAGTTTCGTCAAAATCCAACAAGTAGCGCAGACAAGATTTGTGACAGACGAACGGAAAGGCCAAATCTAATCTGTCTCACCTACCACTTTGTGGTGGAAGACATAATTATAAAGACACTATTTAAGTTCATATGTATACTTTATTAAGCAAATAATTGAGCGAACATAAACTTCAGCATTGACTCTGGCCAGTGGTGTACATGGAGTCTTCTTCCACATGACGTGCAGACTGAAAGAAAAGAAAGACATAGAATAAAAAGTTAATATAAGTCGAGCAGAGTATTCAATTTGAATCAGGTGTTGCGAGAGGGATCTAGGGCATATTTAGGGGAATGGGACAGTTAAAAATTTAATTATTGTTTAACGCCTCATCAACACGTTGTTTAGGTTATTTCGAACCGCCCGAAAGAGAGGGGGAAAGATACATAGGCATCCAGGAACCCTGCCCTACGCTTACTACCGATTAGATACCTATGGTTCTTTAACGTGCTTGGAGGGAGGACAGACTCCGATACACAGGACCACCCGGTTTACGTTCCCATCAGACGAACGAGGCTAGCAGGACACATCGAAGTAACCCAGTGGCGCCAGTAAGAATTGAATCCGTGTTCACTGGATTCAAAGCCGATATGCTATAAACGTCCCTTGACCAAAACTGAGTAAATGGCACATCAAGTAAAGTACATATTATATTGTGTATCATACGAGTATATGATTGAACTGACATGATTATAGAACCATTTTAATGTATGTTTCACCCACCAGTACAGCAAGAATCTATTATAAGGAAAGTTAAATCTGACAGAGGGTGCAATGTTCTATAAGCCATTTTTACTAGAAGGGGAATAAAATACAAGTCTGGCCAAAAATCTAAAATTGTTAAATTTTACACGTTTTGTTCATAGGATATTTTACTTTAATGACTTAGTAAGGTCATTTTACATGGGGAGAAAATATTAATATACAACTATTTATTTTCTCTCTCAAAACCTGGTGATGCCGCTAGTTTTAGAAATAAAACATGATTAAATAGGGTAGTTGAGAAGACACTTTTGTAGATGTGTGGTCTGTTCTGATGTTAAAATGTGTAAAACAGACACAAGATTGGAAGTTTGCTCTGTGTCCCTTTAATAAATTCAGGACCCATCACATAGACCAATTAGATGATGTTAAAGGGACACACGGCAATCTTGAAGTATTTATCAAGCTTTAACATTAGCATCTCCATTTGTTAACCTGGTAACATGTTAAATTTAAACCTGCTTGCATTAAAAGTTAAATAAATTATTATAGGTGCACTATTATCAACAGTAAGTAATGTGTAAAACAATTTCTTCTGAACTATTCTAATAAATAATATTAATGATGCACAAATGCAAACTATGCAGAAAAATTAACCGAACTCCAGAAGTTTTAAACAAATAAAGACTGCCTAGTGTCCCTTTAACACAACTTGTTTTCGCATGTATCCAGTACATGTAGTTTACACGAGCTCATATGACAATCACGCTGCACTGAAATATCACTGAAATATTTTTACTCTAACTTTGAACAGCACCGTGCAAGCATAACACAAGCTCCATTTAAAGAACTACACAAGTGCAAACAATTTTTAAAAAGGCTCTTACCTCCATATGATCCAATGGTATTTAATACGGCTTGACATTCTGAAGTCGTCAGTATCAATTCACTTAGAGCTGCTCAAGGGCACGATTCACATTTGAGACCTCTTTGAAAACAACATCAATCCAATGTCAATGATCAAACAGACATATATTATCCTTTGTTATACATAATGTAACATATTTAAAAAAGAAAAGATAAAATAACTAAATTGAATAAAGCATGGATACTACTGGTGCTCAATAACACTGTTAATGTAATAAAAACATCTCTCATCATTCATTATACATGTAAAATATAATGTAGCCCAACTGGAGATCCATTAAAAAAATTGTTCCACTTTCACAGCATATTTCCAGCCCATGGAATAGTCATTTCTTTTGAGACACACTGGAGGCAAGCGTAGTAGCTACACCGCCTTAAAGGCTTTTAAGTGAAATGTAATTTCTCGAAATTGCGTTGTATTTTTCGCAACAGAATGTAAATAAATGTAAATTCAAAATCACTTCCTTGCCTCAAAACTTTACTGTACATAAATATGAATCTGACCGATTTCAGTCAAATGTCTATGGCAGATTACATTGTTTCAATGGTAGTTGTATCGGGTTATGTATTCACGAATGTGCGAGAAAATGGGGATAACATAACGATATAGAGACAATGCTAACTATTTACATTCATGCATCTGAGGGGTGGGGGTGGAGGGGGTTTCTAGTTTTCTTACCCCCTCCTTGTTTTCGGTATGCAAGCTCCATCTACCCCCGGGGGACACCCCCATCTACCGTACTTGGGTGGGGGCGGGGTGCGGGGGACATTGATAGCATTTCTACTAGCAATTGTTTTATTCCACGAAACGTTCTACAGTACATCCAGTTACTGGAAAGATCGGAGTACACTAATAGTGATTATGAACTTTCTATTATACACTATACACTAATTTTTTAGGCACTGTATTTGGCCAATGTCTAAATATGCACGATCTAAAAGGGGTGTGTACTGTTTATTAACAAACTCATTTTAATGACAAAACAAATACCTTGATCATGGACCTCCAGCAGCAGACAATAATCCCAAATCCAACTTGCAACAACATGTCAATTTCACGTGTCAAGTTATGTCACGGTGACCTGTCAGTCACCAACACTGCATCGTGTTGACACATAATGGGGCGTTATTTCGTCCGGTAAGGTATTCCTTTTTACATAATCTACGGTATGAAACACTGTACGCGTGTTGTTAGACTCCATAGGTACCCGTAGTGCTCGCCGACGTAGCGCGCCCAATTTCGGGCGTAAAAAAATTGCGTCTGTTTTAGTTGAAAATTCGTAAAATAGTCCGTAAAATACAAAGAAATAGTCCATGTTCGCGGAGTTAAAATGCGAACAGAACTGATATGTTATAGGTCCGTGGCGTTCCCTACTGTTTATCTTAATCATCCTACTAGTTATAGCATAAGTAAAAGAGTAAAACATACAAAAGATTAACAAACTTAGCCGATTCAACTTAAAAATGCTCTAAATAAAATGAAACATTTTAAGTAGGCCTTTGTACGAGGGTGCTTCAAAAAGTTATGTCTCTAGGCATATATCCTTGAACTGAATATTACACTGAGATAAAGTAGTGTATTTATAGTACTACTGGGTTCGCTCTCTTAAATTCCACAACAAAAATGAAAATTTCCGGTTATTTATAC
>JAWPHD010015335.1:0-55895 GCA_037043455.1 Cyrtodaria siliqua | reverse complement strand
GGTGAGGGTGAGAGGCAGGAGTGGGTTGGGGGGGTGGATGGGGCAACATATATGTGTATAAATTGACTAAAACAACAAAGAAGTATGGCGAGGGTTGCAACATATATGTGTAAGAATTGACAAAAGCAACACAGAAATATGTAAAAAAAAAAATATAGTTTCAAGTGGGGGTGGGGTGGGGTGGGGTGGGGGGGGGGGGGGGGTGGAGCGTGGGTGAGGGTGAGAGGCAGGAGTGGGTTGGGTGGGGGGTGGATGGGGCAACATATATGTGTAAAAATTGACTAAAACAACAAAGAAGTATGTAAAAAAAAGAAAAAAAAGTTTCAAGTCTGGGGCGGGTTGGGGGTGATGGGGTGAGAGGCAAGAGTGTGTTGGGGGTTTGGGGTGGGGCAACATATGTGTGTAAGAATTGACTAAAACAACAAAGAAATATGTAAAAAAAAGAAAAAAAAAAATCAAGTGTGGGGCGTGGTGGGTGGGGTGATTGATGGGGTGAGAGGCCTGGGGGCGGGGAGGGTTGCAACATAGATGTAAGAACTGACAAAAGCAACACAGAAATATGTAAAAAAAAAGAAAAAAAGAAAAGTTTCAAGTCTGGGGCGTGGTGGGGTGTGTGTGGGGGGGGGGGGGGGGGGCAGGGGTGATAGGGTGTGAGGCGGGGGGGGGGGGGGGGGGGGGGGGGTTGCAACATATATGTGTAAGAATTGACTATAACAACAGAAATATATAAAAAAAAATAAAAAAATCAAGCGTGGGGCGTGGTGGGTGGGGTGATGGGGTGAGAGGCAGGGGGTGGGGGAGTGGGGGGGGGGGGGGGCGGTAGGGTTGCAACATATATGTGTAAGAATTGACAAAAGCAACACAGAAATATGTCAAAAAAATAAATAAATCAAGTCTGGGGCTGGGTGGGGGGTGGCGGGGGTGATGGGGTGAGAGGCGGGGGATGTGGAGTGGTGGGGGCGGGGAAGGTTGCAACATATATGTGTAAGAATTGACTAAAACAACACAGAAATAGTTGGAAAAAAAAAAAAAAAAAAAAAAAAAGGTGTGGAAGGCAGTTGGGGCGGGCGGGGTTAGAGGGGGGGGGGGGAGGAGGGAGCCCATGCCCCAATATGGGTGAAGTAATAAGATGCATAATGCTATAACAAATCCCAAACCAAAATTATAGATATATACATGCTTACATGCAACCCTACATCTGGGTTTATTGCACATTTTATGGGCCATCACAATTTGGGTTCCATGGGAGCCCAGAATTTGCAGAAGACAAAATTACTTATCCAACCCTTTACAACATACTACAAGGAAACCAATTCCAAAATTTAGTTCAGCTAGGACAAAAATTGTAAGAGATATAGACCTGTAAACACAGCTTACACGCAAAATTCGATGTGAAACAGACATATTTTAAGGGCTATCAGAATTTGGGTTCCATGGGAGCCTAGGGGTTACAGGAACCAAAATTACTTAAGCAGCCCTTACGATAATGCTATAAGGAAGCTAATGGCCAAATTTGGTTGTGCTAGGGTAAGAATTGTAAGAGATATAGACTTGTAAACACAGCTTACACGCAAAATTTGATGTGAAATGGGGCACATTTTATGGGCTATTATAATTTGGGTTCCATGGGAGCCCATGGGTTACAGGAACCAAAATTGCTTAAGCAGCCCTTAAGATAATGCTACAAGGAAGCCCATGAACAAATTTGGTTGTGGTAGGATAAGAAATGTAAGAGATATACACTTGTAAACACAGCTTACACGCAAACCTTGATGTGGGACGCCGACGCCGACGCCAACGCCAACGCCGACGCCAACGCCGACGCCGACGCCGACGCCGACCCCGTGGTGATTACATAAGCTCTCTTATTCTTCGAATAGTCGAGCTAAAAATGATACTGAATATATATCGAGACACCCATTTCAAATACTTCATGATTGCCGAGTGTCCCTTTAAGTTCCAGGTTTACAAACGCAAATCATATAAAACATTTGATTCAAAGAGTTATGACCCTTTCATTGGATCATGTTGAAGATGTGAACAAAGCTACATTGTTATAAACCTTATACTTTAAAAGTTACTGGGAAGGTTAAGTTCCAGGTTAAACCATTTACAAAGACGTAAAATTTAAAGAAACAAGAAATCGGTAGGACCGTTGGATGCTCCCTGAATAAAGGCACACATGTGAAATACAATCGGATGGAAAATGGATGAGTTGAGCTTACAAGCTTCATATTTGTTAAAAAATTGCAAAGTCCAATAACTCCACCAATCTTTTTTTTAACCAAAACATCTGACAATACACGCTACTAGAACTAATACTGATACTTCCCATAAAGTTCCATGGATATCAGATGAAAAACTTAGAAGGAGTTGAGCTGACAAGCTTTAGAACGGAAAAACTAATGTCCCATAACTCCGTCAAAAATCATTCAACTGGAACGTCCTGAAAATTTGCACTACTAGGCATCATACTGATACGGCATGTGAAGTTTCGTGAAAATCAGATGATAAACATAGAAGTTAGTGGACTAGCTTTAGAATCGAAAAACTACAAAGACATCTATATGTTCCCCCGAAAATTTCGTGAAGTATAAAAAACGGTAGTAACTCCAGTAATACATGGTCAATTTTGGCGCAGAATCGATATGCATATCTTGAAATCATAGGTAAGCATCCTGTTAAGTTTCTGCAAGATATTTTAAATTAAAATTTAACAAAAAAAGGGCCTTAACTCCGGTAATACAAGGTCGCTTTTGACATCAAATCGATATGCACATCTTAACATCATAGAAAAAAGCATCCTGTACAGTTTCGAAAAAATCTGTTGAAAATTGTGAGAGGAGAGAAACACAAAAGATATTTTAATGTAAAAATTTAATGAAAAAAGGGCCGTAACTGCGGTAATAGAAGGCTGATTTTGACGTCGAATTGATATGCACATCCTGACATCATAGGAATCCATCCTGTATATTTCGAAACAAGTGGTTGAAAACTGGGAGGACAGACACACACTTTCTGGGACGGACGGACACTCGGATGGACGGACAGGGCAAACGCTATATGGCCCCTCACCATTCGGTGGTGGGGGCATAAAAATATGAATCAGAGTTTATTCAAAACTAAATTATTTTTTTCCCAACAAAGAACATAAATATTAATGAATAAGGTATGTTATCACGAGTATAAAACAGTTACCTACCTTGCCAAATTGAGATCATGTTTATGGTATTCCAGGGCCTTTCCAAACTCTTGTAAGTAGAAGTATGCATTACCAAGCTGGCTATATATTGCACTCAAAGTTTTTAAATCGTCAGTCCCAGAATTCACAGCTGCCTCGAAAAACTGTACGCCTGTCCTGCAGTCTCCTGCCTTACAAAGGCGCTCTCCCTCCAACGCCAGCTCCATACAGGTGCAGTCCATGCCCTGAAATGGCATGAATATAAAATCAACTACAGGTATTCTGTGCCCCAGAAACAGCATAACACAGATTAACTACAGAGGCACTGTGCACCCTAGAAACAGCATAAATAGATTAACTAAAGATGCATTAAAGACACATTTGGTGACCTCGAAACAGTATAGATTAACTAAAGATGCATTGTGTGCTTTATAAATAAATAGATTAACTACAGAGGCATTGTGCCCTAGAAACAGCATAAACAGATTAACTAGAGGAATGTTGTGGCCTAGAAACAGCACAGAGATTAACTACAGAGGAATGTTGTGACCTAGAAACAGCATAAAAAGATTAACTTGAGGAATGTTATGGCCTAGAAACAGCATAAATAGATTAACTAGAGGAATGTTATGGCCTAGAAACAGCATACACAGATTAACTAGAGGAATGTTATGGCCTAGAAACAGCATACACAGATTAACTAGAGGAATGTTATGGCCTAGAAACAGCATACACAGATTAACTAGAGGAATGTTGTGGCCTAGAAACAGCATAAACAGATTAACTAGAGGAATGTTGTGGCCTAGAAACAGCATAAACAGATTAACTAGAGCATAAACAGATTAACTAGAGGAATGTTGTGGCCTAGAAACAGCATAAACAGATTAACTAGAGCATTAACTAGAGGAATGTTGTGGCCTAGAAACAGCATAAACAGATTAACTAGAGCATAAACAGATTAACTAGAGGAATGTTGTGGCCTAGAAACAGCATAAACAGATTAACTAGAGCATAAACAGATTAACTAGAGGAATGTTGTGATCTAGAAACAGCATAAGGCCTAATAAAAAAACATGTGTGTTTCCGGTTTCCCGACCGACCCTACTTTATCACCGCCGACCCTAAATATTTTTAGCGGAAAACAAAAAAATTAAAAAAAAAAATTTAAAAAAAAATTTAAAAAAAAAAAAAAATTTTTTTTTTTTTTTTTTTTTATTCAAATGATAATTTTATTAGCCAGAGTTGTTAAGCATCTAATCTGGATTGCAAAGGTTATCAAAAAGTTGCCTTAGTACAACAAGAGGTCAATGACCTTGAAGCTCTACTGATTGATTTTGATTTCAGGAAGTAGTCGCTACAGACTTGTTTTTTGAAAATCTATTTTTAACCGTGGCGGCCATCTTGAATTTCCGGCCGACCTGAAATTTTGCTAAGATCAATAAGACATTAAGAGCAACATTCCTGTGAAGTTTCATGAAAGTCCGTCAAGTAGTTTCAGAGAAGTAGTCGCTACATGTTTTCATTATATAACTCTATGTAACCAAAGATGGCCACTGGCAGCCATGTTTAACGTCGAATCAAAATAATTTTCCACAAGGACCAACATCATGTCATACTGATCATTTTAGAAAAAGTCCCATATCAATATCTCTTATTGTTTTAAAGAAGTAGTCGCTACAAACTTATTTATTTTAAATCTATTTTTAGCTGTGGCGGCCATCTTGAATTTCCGGCCGACCTGAAATTTTTCTAGGATCAACTAGACATCAAAAGCAACATTCCTGTGAAGTTTCATGAACATCCGTCAAGTAGTTTCAGAGAAGTAGTCGCTACAAGTTTTTACTATATAACTCTATGTAACCAAAGATGGCCACTGGCAGCTATGTTTAACATCGAATCAAAATAATTTTCCACAAGGATCTACATCATGTCATGCTGATCATTTTAGAAAAAGTCCCATATCAATATCACTTATAGTTTTCAAGAAGTAGTCGCTACAAACTTATTTTTTAAAAATCTATTTTTAGCTGTGACGGCCATCTTGAATTTCCGGCCGACCTGAAATTTTTCTAGGATCAATTAGACATCAAGAGCAACATTCCTGTAAAGTTTCATGACAATCTGTCAAGTAGTTTCAGAGGAGTAGTCGCTACAAGTTTTTACTATATAACTCTATGTAAACAAAGATGGCCGCTGGCAGCCACGTTTAACGTCGAATCAAAACGATTTTTGATAAGGACCAACATCATGTCATGCTGATCATTTTAGAAAAAGTCCCATATCAATATCACTTATAGTTTTCAAGAAGTAGTCGCTACAAACTTGTATTTTGAAAATTTATTTTTAGCCGTGGCGGCCATCTTGAATTTCCGGCCGACCTGAAATTTTGCTAGGATCATTTAGACATCAAGAGCAACATTCCTGTGAAGTTTCATGAAAATCCGTCAAGTAGTTTCAGAGGAGTAGTCGCTACAAGTTTTCATTATATAACTCTATGTAAACAAAGATGGCCGCTGGCAGCCATGTTTAACGTCAAATCAAAACGATTTTCGACAAGGATCAACATCATGTCATGCTGATCATTTTAGAAAAAGTCCCATATCAATATCACTTATAGTTTTCAAGAAGTAGTCGCTACAAACTTGAATTTAAAAAATCTATTTTTAGCTTTGGCGGCCATCTTGGATTTCACATCAACATGAATTTTTGCTAGGATCAACTAGACTTCATGGGCAACATTTCTGTAAAGTTTTATGAATATCCATCCAGTAGTTTCAGAGGAGTAGTCGCTACAAATAAAAGTTAACGGACAGACGGACAGACGGACAGACAGACGGACGGACGGACGGACGACGGACTCCGCACCACGGCATAAGCTCTGCTGATCTCTGATCAGTAGAGCTAAAAATGGCAAAATATATGCGAAAAATATATCTAAAAAAAATATCTAAAAAAAAAACTTTTTCCTACCTACCTACCCTAACTTTTTGACAGGGTGAAACCAGAAACACACAAGTTTTTTTTTTAGGCCTAAATACTAAAGATCATTGTGTGCTTTATAAATAAATAGATTAACTACAGAGGCATTGTGCCCTAGAAACAGCATAGATTAACTACAGAGGAATGTTGTGGCCTAGAAACAGCATAAAAAGATTAACTAGAGGAATGTTGTGGCCTAGAAACAGCATAAATAGATTACTTCGGAGGAATGTTGTGGCCTAGAAACAGCATAAACAGATTAACTACAGAGGAATGTTGTGGCCTAGCAATAGCATAAACAGATTAACTGCAGAGAATGTTGTGGCCTAGAAACAGCATAAACAGATTAACTAGAGCATAAACAGATTAACTAGAGGAATGTTGTGGCCTAGAAACAGCATAAATAGATTAACTACAGAGGAATGTTGTGACCTAGAAAAGCACAGATTAATTTAACTACAGAGGAATGTTGTGACCTAGAAACAGCATAAAAAGATTAACTTCATGCATGGTGTGGCCTAGAAACAGCATAACAAGATTACATTACGTGAACAATAATGAAATAGGATTGCAAATCTTGAAATGTATTTTTTCCTCAAAATTATCTCCCTTTCCAACGTATGATTAAATTACAACGTTCTCTGTTTGACCATGCAGAAAAGTATTCCTATCATCTAAATTATCATTTATTCTAAAAATGCTCTCAAAGGAACTGGCATAAGGTGTATGCAGTATTACAGTGCATGGTCCTGACATTCTGAGTTTCTAGATCTGCCCTTTACATAATATTAATGTGCCCACTTGTATTTTACATATTTGTGGGACATATGCTTTTCTTACAGGTGTAAATACCTGATTGGGTCAAAACGCTAGGGTATATAAGCCTGATTGCTGTTTTTTTCTCTCCAAATAGGGAAGGGGCCCATGGTTTTGAATTAGGGGAAATTAAGTTCACTTTCCTGTGGAATTGGGTGTGGGAGTGGAGAGAGAGAGAGAGCAAGATTTTCACTATCAGTCAATGCTTGAAGGGATAACTTTCATTAAAATGTACGTTTTTAGGAACAATATTCATCAATTTTTAACTGAATATTTTTTTTTAATATCCAAACCATGGAAAGTCAGTCACTTTTATTAAAAACGTATGTATTTCAGTATAGAATTAAGATTGGGAATTGTTATTCCACAAGTGGCTTTTGCATTTGTGAAAGGCCCCAAGGAAAGCCCTGGATTACATCTTGGAACTATGAATTATATTGACTATAGTTTAAAGTTCATGCCATAGATTCAAGACATATTTTTAAATAAAGTCAACAGTTATCTCCTTTTTAACTAGATAAAAGTGCAGATATAATGTGTTGGAATTACAGATATAACGTGTTGGAATTACAGATATAATGTGTTGGAATTACAAGCATTCATTATTCATTGCCGACAGTTAAAGATTGTTCTCTCAATGATTCAATAACGCGAAATATTTTGAGCTTACATATCATAGCTTTAAAGAACATGCTTTTAATGGCAAACACATGTCTCACTCAACTTCTTCATGGAAACATTTCAAATCTATTATATATAAATTTAGACTAGACCTATTTCTGTAAAAAAAAACTCTCATTAAAAGGTTAGTGGCATTTTTCAGTAAGTGGTATCTTAGCGTTTTTATATTAATTTCGGTATGCCGAGTACGATTATGGTAGAAACCAAGCTGAATTTTTGCAGGAAAGACAATTTTGAGTCATTTCATTGAGATATGATAATTTTATTGGGAATTTTTGGAATTTTTTTTTTAAATAAACATTTTACACCAGTTATCAATTTTCTCCACAAATTTTCACTTCATATACATTGACTTATCATATGAATTATATTTAAAACTGAATTTTGACAGGAAATGAAAATGTGGGGGTATTTCCTTCCTTTTTGATAATTTTATTGGGAACTTTTGGAATATTTTTTAAAATAATCATGTCATCAATTTTCTCCACAGTACATTTTGATCATAAGAAAAATATTTCAAGCTCAATTTTGACAGGAAAGGCAATTTTCGGGGCATTTCATTGTTTTTGATAATTTTACTAGGAATTTTTGGAATATTTGTTTAAAATATACTTTTGCACCAGTCATCAATTTTCTCTATATATCTTGACTTATCACAGGAATAATATTTCAAGCTGAATTTTGACTGGAAATGCAGTTTTTGGGACATTTCATCAATTTTGGATAATTTTATTTGGAAGTTTTGGAATATGTTTCTAAAATACACATTGTACATCAATTTCTACTTGTCTCTACACTACTCAACTTTTATAATCAGTCACTTTTCAAAGAATTATATATATTTTAATAATTCATTTTTCATTTGAAATTTTAACAGGCTTCGTTTAACAAATATCTCTGGACGAAGACCTTGTTGATAAACTTAATAAAATATTGGTACCTGTTTCGGTGATTTCCAGTTTTTAGTATTCGTGTTATTTTCAAAAAGATTACAAAAGTTGATTTAAGTGTACATATGTTGACTCCATATATATGGAGTTACTATTTCAGGCTGGATGTTGACAGGAAAAGCAACTTTTTGGACATTTCATGTATTTTTTTGAAATTGTAGATTTTCTCTACATATGTTGACTCCATATCAATTGACTTTTCACTGAAATAATATTCCATTTTTTTTTTACCTAAAGTGGAAGTTTCTTTTGACATTTTTATTTAACAATTATTTCTGGAAGGTTTCCAAAGGATATGGCTCACATTGTTTATCGTTATTCGACTTGTAAGTGAGGAAGTGTCAATCTTATGGATGTGAGAATCACGGCTCTTATGGTAGTTTGTACCTACCACCTACCACTATGGTGCCACCCACCACTATGGTACCACCCACCACTATGGTACCACCTACCACTATGGTACCACCCACCACTATGGTACCACCTACCACTATGGTACCACCCACCACTATGGTACCACCAACCACTATGGTACCGATCACCACTATGGTACTGCCCACCACTATGGTACCACCTACCACTATGGTACCACCCACCACTATGGTACCACCCACCACTATGGTAACACCTACCACTATGGTACCACCCACCACTATGGTGCCACCCACCACTATGGTACCACCTACCACTATGGTACCATGGTACCACCTACCACTATGGTACCACTCACTATGGTACCACCTACCACTATGGTACCACCCACCACTATGGTACCACCTACCACTATGGTGCCACCTACCACTATGGTGCCACCCTACCACCATGGTGCCACCCACCACTATGGTACCACCCATCACTATGGTACCACCCACTTCTATGGTACCACCCACCACTATGGTACCACCCACCACTATGGTACCTCCCACAACTATGGTACCACCCACCTCTATGGTACCACCCACCACTATGGTACCACCCACCACTATGGTACCTCCCACCACTATGGTACCACCCACCACTATGGTACCACCTACCACTATGGTACCACCCACCACTATGGTACAACCCACCACTATGGTACCACCTACCACTATGGTACCACCCACCACTGGTACCACCCGCCACTATGGTACCACCTACCACTAAGGTACCACCTACCACTATGGCAGGTACACGCCATAAGAGCTATGATTCTCGCAGCAAGGATGAACGGAGCTATACAGTACTGATCCTAGCCAGGAAAAAAATGGGTCGTCTGCCTCCACCACGATTTTACA
The DNA here is from genome assembly GCA_037043455.1 of Cyrtodaria siliqua. Classification (NCBI taxonomy): domain Eukaryota; kingdom Metazoa; phylum Mollusca; class Bivalvia; order Adapedonta; family Hiatellidae; genus Cyrtodaria; species Cyrtodaria siliqua. Next base: position 46,011 of record JAWPHD010015335.1, on the reverse strand, counting down.
AAAATTAAAAATAACATCGACTGCCATATATAGCCTAAAAATAGGCTGAAAATGGTGTAAAACACTATTCATCAATCTACAGGTGTACCTAACGACTCTTCATGTTTCATAATTCAATATTTCCTTTTCGTTCATAGTCAAGCTGTTTTTATACATAGTCCATCATGCTAGCATGCTTGTGTGCACACGACTTGTATTTTTAATTTTCGGCATCCTACAATGTTTTTTATATGTGCAATACAGATAGTTGCAGATAAAGAGTTTAACCACATCAATATTGGCTGCAGACCAGTGCCACTACGTGTCCATCACATGTTCACAGGCACTGGTAGTTCAGGTTTCGCAGCGAGTCTATTTCCTTATCATGGTTTGATAATGCACCTGGAAAGTTTGTGAAATAAAGGCACATATTCTGTCTGTTGCACATTATGGATTCAGAAGACACAATTCTCTGCAGACTTGATGGTGTTTTTAAAATAATTGTAATAGGCGCAGTGTTGCACACGATGCGAGATGCGAAGCGGCATGCTCGACCCGCTAAGCGGCAATGGGGTGGGACACCCCTCCCACTAGGAGGGTTTGGGGAGGGTCTCCGCTGTTTTTTTTAATTTTGACGGTGCAAATGGTGCATTTTACACTCATTTTTCATTGGTCTATAAGGACACTTTTATATGTACAAAGATAAATAGAATAATTATTAAATATCTTTTTTTTTTCTTTTTTTTTTGAGAAAATAGCCAGCGCTAGTTTATAGAGTAGTAAATAGGTGATATCGCCGGCCGCCGGGGCTTCTGGAGAACACTGCAACTTTGATTGGAATAAAGCGCCTTTTCTTCGACTCAACTTGCCTTTTATAAGGTACAGTTGTTGACACTGTACATGCAGAAAATGGTATACTATACTGGCGTTGGAGAGCACGCAACTCCATAATGGGTATCAGCTTCCTCATTTGATGATAGCAGAAAAGTGAAATCACTTGTACTTAGTGATGACCGTGTTTAAAATTCGTCTGTGAGGTCGTCAGCTGCAACAATTGCCTTATTGTCTATCACTTGAGAAATCAATTCCTCAAACCAAAACTGTACAAGATCTGCCTCGTTGTCTAAGCATACTTAGTGCACCGTATCCTAGTACTGGATTTTATTGATTCTCCTCTTTAACGATAAAAGCAACTTTCTGGCTTGGCTGCTGTCTCCATCATTGAGCTTGAAACACGGCAGGGCACGAAAATTCCACTCGTCCCCTCGTATTGACGAGTGAAATTCGAATCCGGACGAGTTACAATCAGAAACCCATGAATCGGTCGTCCGGGAGGACGAGTAACATTTCAGTAGAAAACAACAACAACGAAAATAGTTCTTAAATAGTTTATTAAGCGATTAAATGCAGTAAATAGTCGCAACTCTGTTTATTCACCGATATATTGCAATTTAAGTCAACCGGATATTGGGAAATGACGCATTTCCGTTTTGGGACATACTAAAATGCGGCTCCCATTCTAATTTCACGGAGCGCGCACGTTACGGTATTTGATGTTATACAAATAACACTTTCACCTGGGAAATCTTTAAGGGAATTTGTCAGCTTTTAGGTGACTGGGACCAGAGCCTTTAGGAAGGGGAATTGCAAAAGTATGCTGTTTTCCTGTATTGGAGTTAACATTTTCTACTAAAAAAAGTGTTGTTTTTTTTAAAAGGGGAATTTTTCATAGGAAAAGGGGGGAAATATATACCATGTATACCATGCCAGAGTAACTGTAATGGCCATGATCAGACTGTAGTGAACTATAGAATATGAATATAGTCATCTATAATACTGGTCAAAGTTTCATAATTTTCATTGATTTATATAAAGAAAAACAACAACACATTATGATGTTTCCCTTTGTTTTATTTATATATAATAGTGTTAAATGATGGTATCTGACTGCTTTGACTTATGAACTTTTACAGTCAGAGCAGGACGAGTAAACATCCTATAAGGACGAGTAACATGTCAATGCCACTCGTCCTACAGGACGAGTATAAAGTTAAATATATTTCTTATATTTTTACCAGTGCCAGTGAAAATGGAATGAACATGTAGTGACCACATTCCTTAGCCAATCATGATTAATTTAAGCCCTATACCTGCAAATAGGTGTACTGAACTTATTTCTTGCAGCAGCAGCAGCAGCAGCAGCAGCAGCAGCAGCAACAATAACAAAACACATGGATCCTTCGCTGAAAATAGCTCAAATCCCAATAAAAAAGCACAGCAATGCAGCATGATGGACGTGTATGAATACCGAATAAATATGAACAAAAAAAGAGGTCACTCAACAGGCAATTAATTCCTATGTAAGTATGAAACATGTTGAGTCGTTTAGTATAAAGACGAAGGATAAATAATGTGAACTATATCATTTTAAAAAATATCCCAAAAATTCCCAGGAAAAAATATCAAAAGATGATAAAATGTCACAGAAATTGCCTTTCCTGTCAAAATTCAACTTGAAATATTATTCCTGTGATAAGTCAATGTATATGAAGTAAAAATGTAGCGAAAATCGATAACTGATGTAAAATGTTAATTTTAACAAGAGGTCAATGACCTTGAAGCTCTTCTGGCGGTTCTGAAAGCCAGATCAGCATTCCTGTGAAGTTTCATGAAAATCTGTCAAGTAGTTTCAGAGTAGTCGTTACAAGTTTTATATATAACTCTATTTAAACAAAGATGGCCACTGGCAACCATGTTTAATGTCGAATCAAAATATTTTTCAACAACGACAAACATCATGTCATGCTGATCATTTTAGAAAAAGTCCCATATCAATATCACTTACTGTTTTCAAGAAGTAGTTGCTACGAACTCATTTTTTAAGAATCTATTTTTACGGACAGATGGACATCCCACCAAGGCATAAAATATATTCCAACAAGAAATGTCACTGTAAGTGACAAATGCCCCGAAGTGACATTTGACCTCTAAGTGTGACCTTGACCTTGGAGCCACTGATCTGGATTTTGTGTACGACACATTGTCTGGTTGTGGTGAGCTATTTGAAAACCCGTCCAGGAATGCAAAAGTAATTGACTGGACACGATTTGAACTTTGACCTCTAAGTGTGACCTTGACTTTGGAGCCACGGACTTGGATTTTGTGCGCGACATGTCGTCTTGTTGTGGTGAGCACTTGTGCCAAGTTATTTCAAAATCCGTCAAGGAATGCCAGAGTTACTGACCGGACACAATTTGACTTTTGACCTCTAAGTGTGACCTTGACCTTGGAGCCAGGGACCTGGATTTTTTGTGCAACACATTAGTCTTGTTGTGGTGAGCACTTGTGCCAAGTTATTTGAAAATCTGTCCAGGAATGCCTGAGTTATTGACCGGACACAATTTGACCTTTGACCCCTAAGTATGACCTTGACCTTAGAGGTTATTCAATCTTCAAGTCTTTCCTGATTTAAGTCTATGTAAAATCATGCAAAATCTCTACATACAAACTTTGGACCCAGGGGTTGCAGATTGTACGGAATAATTTACACGAAAAATAAGTTTAGGACATGCTTGTTTTACCTTGCGGTTGCAGACATTATTTTCGTTTGTTTTAAAAATTGTAAAATTGTTTTTACAGTCACATGTACGGCAAATTTAAAAGGTATCTGCTGTCAGTTCATGTGTTTTCACATATTCCCTCCTGCTTTTTTAAAATCGCCCCTATTTTTCAAGTATAGGGGGGAAAATCCCCCCTACTTTTCGATTTCTAGAATAGACACTGACACTGACCACTCCTTACCAATTTAATGTTCCTTAAAACCAGACACATAAAAAGTTCATAAGATCGTTAAAATGCATTATGATTTACAAGGTGCCAACACCACGGCTATAAAACTCATGTTTAGCATTGCTGGCAGACATCTACATGCCATATCAAATCCTTATTGGCACTAAATTTGTAATAGCAAAGGTTTACTCACATAAATTATTAAAATAACCATAAAACCAAGCTCTGAAACCGGTAGGATTCTTGGTCCATGAGTGCACAAAGTAGTCTAGACTAAGTGGCAGATCTAGTGCTGTGTGCGTAGTTGGAGGCATAGTATATTATATAGAGTGGAGACTGGTGTGGAGTCTTGGAGTGGAGAGAATAATTGGAGTGACCTTGGAGTCACAATTTGGAGTGACCTTGGAGTCAAATTTGGAGTGAATATTTTGGAGTCTAATTTTGGAGTCTAAGTTTTCCGTACAATTAATAACCTTTTAGAAACTAATATATAGTTTCGATGATGTTCTTTGTTCATGTTCTTAACTCCAAAACTGGAGTGAATATTTTGGAGTCAATAAAAAGGTAAACTGACACAAATTTAAGTGAAATTAGTGTGTTCTGACAGACAGACACACGGAAAGACATTTTTATTGTCTTAGATATTTTTTATTTACTCATGTGATATATAGAATCTTACATTTGTAACTGAGTATAGATTCTTTGGATAAAATCAATAATACACTATAACACATAATACACAATAATACGCTATAACACATAATACACAATAATACACTATAACACATAATACACAATAATACACTATAACACGTAATACACAATAATACACTATAACACATAATACACAATAATACTCAATCATGTAAGATCGTCTACATACTTAATTCATTGGAAAAGGAATCATAACCTGAAATTATTAGAAAATCTAGGATAATCATGTGAAAATATATACCACCCTCCCAATACGAATCAGATAATGTACTGCTGTTTTGAGAGATAAAGTAAACATTGTCTTGGGTTCAGACAGTGAAAATGGCTGATAACAGTAAAATGCTTGTTTTATTTTGTATCAATATACTCTTAATCTCTCTTCTGAGATAGTCTAAGCATGTGCTAAAATAAATACACAGCAATACATTTAAGATCAGTCTCATTGATGATTTACATTTCCCATTACAGACGTCAAATTGTCTGACATCCAGTGTCCGGGGTATACAGAGTTCCAATATGTCAGTCAAATCCAGTTAATGCAAAAGACAGGTACAAAGACTGAAAACAAAAAGCATTAAAGTTTATGGGACCTTAGAGTTCTGTCAGCGTTACTTCATATGAAATCTAAGGACTTCTAAGGACTTTTAAGGCCCTAATAACGCATTTCTAAGGCCCGGTGTAACTCAGAACATAATCGCCAATTTCTTTTTTTTTTGCCTATTTTGTTTTAACAACGTCAGATATTATTCCTCTTGTATAATTAATCGACTGATTATGAAATTCAAGGACCTTAAATGATATTTTGTCAGAATTTAAGGACTTCTTAAGGCTGGAGTGGATTTAAGGACTTTTAAAGGCTACTTCAGAAATTTAAGGATTTTTAAGACTGTATGAACCTGGCTAACTGTTCCACATGGATTTGAGGGGCGTCCGTGGCCGAGTGGTTAGAGTCTCTGACTTGCAATCACTTGCCCCTCACCGCTGTAGGTTCGATCCCTCAGGGGCCTAGGAATCTTTATGTGAGGAAGCTATCCAGCTGGCTTGCTGAACGTCGGTGGTTCTACCCATGTGCCCGTCCGTGTACACAAATTGCCCGGAGGGGCACCTGGGGTCTTCCTCCACCAGTAGAAGCTGGAAAGTCGCCATAGGACCTTAGCTGTTGGTGCGACTATAAAATCCAATTCAATTCAATTCCACATGGATTTTTCATTTAGAACATGACTTTTATTGTAGTAACAGTGCCCAAATTAAAATTAGATGTGCAGTTTTGAAATTAGTTGTTGAAATTGGGTAGCTTAATAGACACATGCATTTTAAAGAAATCTAATCAATTAATAAATAATTGCACGTGAAATGAAGTAACTCAAGTAAATGTATTAGTTTCTAAAAAGTAATTCATTGTACGAAAAATTAAGACTCCAAATTTAGACGCCAAAAATTGATTCTAAGGTCGCTTAAAAATGTGACTCTAAGGTCATTCACTCCTACTTTGACTCCAATTCACTCCAAAATGTGATTCCAAGGTCACTCTAATTATTCACTAAACTCCACTCCATGACTCCACTCTATATAATATACTATGCCGTGGTTGGCTGAACGGTTTCAACACATATAAAGCTATGTTTATGACGTTTGTTTTTTTCGTGGTAGAGGCATACATGGTGTATATGTGTGTGCGTGCGTGTGTGTGTGTGTGTGTGTGTGTGTGTGTGTGTGTGTGTGCGTGTGTGTGTGTTTGGGCTGGATGTGTTTTTGTTGTTGTTTTTGTTGTTTTGAAAGGCTGGACTAACTTAAACTTAACTTTATCTCAAATCCTGGATCTGCAACGCCACTTCTAAAGTATACTCTTCAAAATAAGTTAAGCACTCTTCTTTATTTCAATAAGATTAAAGTCTGCATCATCGCACAAGTTTAAATTCACATCGCATTCCAAAAATGGAAACTGTTTCATGTTTCTGTAATCTTTAGGAACATTTTACAACAAAACAAAATTTAAAAATTCGGATTTTTTACATTTCAATATAATGCCCCTTTTTCTCCGAATTTTTTTATTTCATCTTATTTTCATTACTATTGATTCCTTAACACACATGTCACCATTTTTTTCAGAATAACTCTACAGATAAGCGTGCAGGTCCAAATGTGCAACTAGGTCTTGAAAATTTACTTCGTTTTGGATGGGATAAAAAATCAGTATTTTTCAAAACTGTTTGGCGTTATGATTGCATTTAAACTGTCAAAGGTTAGTCAAGATTTAAATTTCGTGTCCATAGTTCCATTGGTAGTGATTAAACGTAATGAATAAATTGACAAAACATATTACAACTTTTAGAATTAATGTTTTGGGGCAAATCCATGATTTTTAGAAATTATCAAAAATCTCGGACTCTTTTCTATTAACAGAACAATGTATATCAACATTTTGTTCTTTCATCTGATGCAGAAGACCTGACAATGTCCAGTTTAATGCAACATTGCTTTCACATTCTGTGTAAGCATTTGAAAATGGAATATGGTCAATTTCAATGGTAAGCATATGGAGAAATATTCTTGCTGTCTTACTTATTTTGAGGAGTATATATATCTAGTACCGTTATCCAGAATTTACTGTGTTGTTTGCTACCTGCTTACTGCCACATAATCTACTTGGATACTTTCTCCTGTACATTATTGTGGTGACAATTTTGACTATAATTCTGCTTGATTTTTACGTCATTGTGTCGTGTCAGGGTTCCACCATTGTGTCAGTTGGCACTTGTGTCATTCTGGACGGGGTTCTCTCGACGTGCTCGTTGGCGGAGGGACTTAAAACCTCAGAATTAACAACAAAACAAATAAATCATTTTTGGCACATGGTAGCCATATGAGGGTCGATTGTTTGTGGTAGAGACGGACCATCCCATTTTTCCTGGGTAGAACCAATACTGTATACCTTCCGCCATCCATAAGAATCAACACTTTCCCACTTGACAAGAACAGCACCCAGTGGGATTCCAAACCGCAGAAGTGAGGGACGAGGTAGTTTTAAATGCATCGTCTTCACTATCCTGGCTTGACCATTCGTTAATTGTTTTCAAACAGAAAGGACAGTTGAATGCTTTATCCAAACTGAGGGCTACATAATACTTTTCCTAACAAAACTCAATATTCCCTGTCTATATCGGTCACCGTGGATCCCCCTTTTTCAATCTCCGCCCTGAATGTCTCCCCGTCACTGCCATTTCCCTTCTCTTCCTATCACCACGCAATATAACCCTCTAATTATCAGTCCATTCCCCTTTCACTCTGTCCCCAAACCCCAGTCTCACAGTTACAAACTCTTTATCTGCATTAGCCACTGGAAGGAATCTTCAATGACATATCCTACTCCAACTAGTAATCCTGAAACACCCTAAATAAGGAGATGGAACTAGGTCAAGTTTGTTCAAACCCTTCACTTTATTCCTATCCAATCATATTAAGGCACCATATATACTGATTACTATTGAGATATTGCAAGGTTTTATACAAGTGGACTCGACCCTATCACTGCTATCACAGCTACCGATCTATAAAATATTCAAACTGCAGCAGATTATAGGGAGAGAACTCACTCCTTAGTTTCCGGTGTATTCCCACATGTCGGAATAAAGATTAGCAATTTTGTGCTGAAGGCTCACAAGGAAATTGTCTGTGGAGGTGACAAATTTCAATTTTGCTGTGTTGGAGACACACACCAATCTTCTGTGCTGGAAACACATGACAATCTCCTGTGCTGGAGACACATGGCAATCTCCAGTGTTGGAGACACATGTCAATCTCCTGTGTTGGAGACACATGTCAATCTCCTGTGTTGGAGACACATGACAATCTCCTGTGCTGGAGACACATGGCAATCTCCAGTGTTGGAGACACATGACAATCTCCTGTGTTGGAGACACATGTCAATCTCCTGTGTTGGAGACACATGTCAATCTCCTGTGTTGGAGACACACATCAATCTCCTGTGTTGGAGACACACGACAATCTCCTGTGTTGGAGACATACAACAATCTCCTGTGTTGGAGACACATGTCAATCTCCTGTGTTGGAGACACATGACTCTCCTGTGTTGGAGACACACTACAATCTCCTGTGTTGGAGACACACGACAATATCCTGTGTTGGAGACACATGGCAATCTCCTGTGTTGGAGACACATGTCAATCTTCTGTGTAGGAGACACATGCCACTCTCCTGTGTTGGAGACACACGACAATATCATATCCTGTGTTGGAAACACATGGCAATATCCTGTGTTGGAGACACATGGCAATCTCCTGTGTTGGAGACACACATCAATCTCCTGTGTTGGAGACACATGACACTCTCCTGTGTTGGAGACACATGTCAATCTCCTGTGTTGGAGACACATGGCAATCTCCTGTGTTGGAGACACAGGGCAATCTCCTGTGTTGGAGACACATGGCAATCTTTTGTGTTGGAGACAAATGGCAATCTCCTGTGTTGGGAGACACAGGGCAATCTCCTGTGCTGGAGACATAGGGAAATCTCCTGTGTTGGAGACACATGGCAATCTCCTGTGTTGGAGACACATGACAATATCCTATGCTGGAGACACACAGCAATCTCCTGTGTTGTAGACATAGGGCAATCTCCTGTGTTGGAGACACATGGCAATCTCCTGTGTTGGAGACACATGAAAATCTCCTATGCTGGAGACACACAGCAATCTCCTGTGTTGGAGACACAGGGCAATCTCCTGTGCTGGAGACACATGGCAATCTCCTGTGCTGGAGACACTGGGCAATCTCCTGTGCTGGAGACACATGGCAATCTCCTGTGCTGGAGACACTGGGCAATCTCCTGTGCTGCAGACTCAGCAATCACCTTTGCAACAGACTCCTGTGCTGTGTTTTAAGCTAGGCAAGCCAAATATCTAAACAAGAGGTCCATGACCTTGAAGCTCTACTGATACGTTTTGATAGCTAGATCAGAATTCCTGTGAAGTTTCATGAAAACCTGTCAAGTAGTTTTAGAGGAGTAGTCGCTATTAGTTTTTACTATATAACTCTATGTAAACAAAGATGGCCACTTGCAGCCATGTTACAGTTTAATCAAAATAATTTGCAACAAGGACCAACATCAGGCCAGGCTGCTCATTTTAGAAAAAGTTCCATATCAATATCACTTCTAGTTTTCAAGAAGTAGTTGCTACAAATTTGCTTTTTAAAAATCTACTTTTAGCAATGGTGGCCATCTTGAATTTCCGCCCAACCTGAAATTTGCTATGATCAACTAGACATCAAGAGAAACATTTCTGTTAAGTTTCACGAAAATCCTTCAAGTAGTCTTAGAGGAGTAGACGCCACAAGTATTTCCTATATAACTCTATGTAAACAAAGATGGCTGCTGGTGGCAATGTTTGACATCCAATCAAAATGAACTTCGGTTAAGATCAACTGCAGGTCGTGCCAGTCATCTTGGTAAAGGTTCCAAATCAATATCACTTAAGGATTTTTAGAAGTAGTCGTCACAAAATCGTATTTTTGAAATCGCTACAAGTTTTTCCTCTATAACTCTATGTAAACAAAGATGGCCACTGGCAGCCATGTTTGACATGAAATCAAAATGAATCTTGGTTAGGACCAAGTATATGTGGCACCATTTTCAATGACATTAAATGTGACCTTTATATTATAGTATGGTCATGTCGACGTCGTCATCATGAGTATATTTTGAAAGTTTGATGAAGAAATATGAAGAAATGAGAGTTATAGCCAATGTTAAGTTTTTGCGAAGAAAATGAGCTGTTGGAGAACAGCGCAGCTCGACTATTTAATTTTTCAGAGAATAATACAGGGCTCGAAATTAGCACTAGTCTGTAGCCCGAGGCTAGCAAAAATGCTGCCGGGCTAGCAAAGTCTGTGTCTGAGTAGTCCAGATGGGCTAGTAACAAAAATTATTCAAATAAGAAATAAATTATAAATCGATAGATTATGTAGTGACAGCACTGTCTAACCAGGTATTTTAAAAACCTGATATTTCCAAAGTTTCAATAAATGTAAAACTCATATAAAGAAACCGAAACTTGAATTAAAATAGTATTTTCTGATGAATATTATATTGGGCTAGTAAATTTTGAGCAGGTCTAGTGATTTTACCCAACTACTAGACCGGTCTAGTAAACTAAAAATGTTAATTTCTAGCCCTGTAATAAATTATATAGCCAGTGTATACCATTAGAAAACGAGGCTAAAACAAGGTCGGTGGGGGTGTATAAAAACTCGGGCCATTATTATTATTTTTATCAGTTTTATAATCAAAATTGCTGTCTTTTTAAACAAATTTGTGGTCAAAAGGCAACTCGGGGACGGAGGGGATGAGAATTTAGCAATTTTTATTGTGGCCTCATTCATTTTTTTTATTGATATTTCATCTGTGTATCTCAATTTAATCTAAATTGGTTTAATTATATTTAAATGATTGCGTTCAAAATTTTAATATTCAAATAATGAAAGATCAAAAAATAAAAATAATAATGATTAAAATAACAAGAGGTCAATGACCTTGAAGCTCTACTGATTGATTTTGATTTCAGGAAGTAGTCGCTACAAACTGGTTTTTTGAAAATCTATTTTTAGCTGTGGTGACCATCTTGAATTTCCGGCCGACCTGAAATTTTGCCAGGATCAATTAGACATCAAGAGCAACATTCCTGTGAAGTTTCATGAAAATCCGTCAAGTAGTTTCAGAGGAGTAGTCGCTACAAGTTTTCATTATATAACTCTATGTAAACAAAGATGGCCACTGACAGCCATGTTTAACATTGAATCAAAATAATGTTCGACTCGGATAACCATCATGTCATGCTGATCATTTTAGAAAAAGTCCCATATCAATATCTCTTATAGTTTTCAAAAAGTAGTCGCTACAAACTTATTTTTTAAAAATCTATTTTTAGCCATGGCGGCCATCTTGAATTTCCGGCCGACCTGAAATTTTGCTAAGATCAATTAGACATCAAGAGCAACATTCGTGTGAAGTTTCATGAAAATCCGTCAAGTAGTTTCAAAGAGTAGTCGCTACAAGTTATCATTATATAACTCTATGTAAACAAACATGGCCACTGGCAGCCATGTTTAACGTCGAATCAAAATAATGTTCGACTTGAATAACCATCATGTCATGCTGATCATTTTAGAAAAAGTCCCATATCAATATCACTTATAGTTTTCAAGGAGTAGTCGCTACAAACTTGTCTTTTGAAAATCTATTTTTAGCCATGGCGGCCATCTTGATTTTCCGGCTGACCTGAAATTTTGCAAGGGTCAATTAGACATCAAGAGCAACATTCTTGTGAAGTTTCATGAAAATCCGTCAAGTATTTTCAGAGGAGTAGTCGCTACAAGTTTTCATTATATAACTCTATGTAAACAAAGATGGCCACTGGCAGCCATGTTTAACGTCGAATAAAAATAATGTTCGACTCGGATAACCATCATGTCATGCTGATAAATTTAGAAAAAGTCCCATATCAATATCTCTTATAGTTTTCAAGAAGCAGTCGCTACAAACTTATTTTTTAACAAGAGGTCAATGACCTTGAAGCTCTACTGATTGATTTTGATTTTAGGAAGTAGTCGCTACAAACTGGTTTTTTGAAAATCTATTTTTAGCCGTGGTGGCAATTTTGAATTTCCGGCCGACCTGAAATTTTGCTAGGATCAATTAGACATCAAGAGCAACATTCCTGTGAAGTTTCATGAAAATCCGTCAAGTAGTTTCAGAGGAGTAGTCGTTACAAGTTTTCATTATATAACTCTATGTAAACAAAGATGGCCACTGACAGCCATGTTTAACGTCGAATCAAAATAATGTTCGACTTGAATAACCATCATGTCATGCTGATCATTTTAGAAAAAGTCCCATATCAATATCACTTATAGTTTTCAAGAAGTAGTCGCTACAAACTTGTATGTTGAAAATCTATTTTTAGCCATGGCGGCCATCTTGAATTTCGGGCCGACCTGAAATTTTGCAAGGATCAATTAGACATCAAGAGCAACATTCCTGTGAAGTTTCATGAAAATCCGTCAAGTATTTTCAGAGGAGTAGTCGCTACAAGTTATCATTATATAACTCTATGTAAACAAAGATGGCCAATGGCAGCCATGTTTAACGTCGAATCAAAATAATGTTCGACTCAGATAACCATCATGTCATGCTGATAATTTTAGAAAAAGTCCCATATCAATATCTGATATAGTTTTCAAGAAGTAGTCGCTACAAACTTATTTTTTAAAAATCTATTTTTAGCCGTGGCGGCCATCTTGAATTTCCGGCCAACCTGAAATTTTGCTAGGATCAATTAGACATCAAGAGCAACATTCCTGTGAAGTTTCATGAAAATCCGTCAAGTAGTTTCAGAGGAGTAGTCGCTACAAGTTTTCATTATATAACTCTATGTAAACAAAGATGGCCGCTGGCAGCCATGTTTAACGTCGAATCAAAACGATTTTCGACAAGGACCAACATCATGTCATGCTGATCATTTAAGAAAAAGACCCATATCAATATCTCTTATAGTTTTCAAGAAGTAGTCGCTACAAACTTATTTTTTAAAAATCTATTTTTAGCCGTGGCGGCCATCTTGAATTTCCGGCCGACCTGAAATTTTGCTAGGATTAATTAGACATCAAGAGCAACATTCCTGTGAAGTTTCATGAAAATCCGTCAAGTAGTTTCAGAGGAGTAGTCGCTACAAGTTTTCATTATATAACTCTATGTAAACAAAGATGGCCGCTGGCAGCCATGTTTAAGTCGAATCAAAACGATTTTCGACAAGGACGAACATCATGTCATGCTGATCATTTTAGAAAAAGTCCCATAGCAATATCCCTTAGAGTTTTCAAGAAGTAGTCGCTACAAACTTGTTTTTTAAAAACCTATTTTTAGATTTGGCGGCCATCTTGGATTTCACATCTACATGAATTTTTGCTAGGATCAACTAGACTTCATGGGCAACATTTCTGTAAAGTTTCATGAAAATCTATTCAGTAGTTTCAGAGGAGTAGTCGCTACAAAAAAAAAAGTTAACGGACGGACGGACAGACGGACGGACAGACGGACGGACAGACGGACGGACGACGGACGCCGCACCACGGCATAAGCTCTGCTGATCTCTGATCAGTAGAGCTAAAAATCAATTTTTAGCCGTGGCGGCCATCTTGAATTTCCGGCCGACCTGAAATTTTGCTAGGATCAATTAGACATCAAGAGCAACATTCCTGTGAAGTTTCATGAAAATCCGTCAAGTAGTTTCAGAGGAGTAGTCGCTACAAGTTTTCATTATATAACTCTATGTAAACAAAGATGGCCGCTGGCAGCCATGTTTAACGTCGACTCAAAACGATTTTCGACAAGGACCAACATCATGTCATGCTGATCATTTTAGAAAAAGTCCCATATCAATATCTCTTATAGTTTTCAAGAAGTAGTCGCTACAAACTTATTTTTTTAAAATCTATTTTTAGCCGTGGTGGCCATCTTGAATTTCCGGCCGACCTGAAATTTTGCTAGGATCAATCAGACATCAAGAGCAACATTCCTGTGAAGTTTCATGAAAATCCGTCAAGTAGTTTCAGAGGAGTAGTCGCTACAAGTTTTCATTATATAACTCTATGTAAACAAAGATGGCCGCTGGCAGCCATGTTTAACGTCGAATCAAAACGATTTTCGACAAGGACCAACATCATGTCATGCTGATCATTTTAGAAAAAGTCCCATAGCAATATCCCTTAGAGTTTTCAAGATGTAGTCGCTACAAACTTGTTTTTTAAAAACCTATTTTTAGATTTGGCGGCCATCTTGGATTTCACATCTACATGAATTTTTGCTAGGATCAACTAGACTTCATGGGCAACATTTCTGTAAAGTTTCATGAAAATCCATTCAGTAGTTTCAGAGGAGTAGTCGCTACAAAAAAAAGTTAACGGACGGACGGACAGACAGACGGACGGACGGACAGACAGACGGACGACGGACACCGCACCACGGCATAAGCTCTGCTGATCTCTGATCAGTAGAGCTAAAAATGAATAATAATATAAAAAAGACAGTTGTAAAATCTGGTAAAGTTTGGCAAAGATCAGATGCAAAATGAAGGCCTTATCGTAGGACGAGGCATATTATAGCATTTTTAACAAAATCAAGGGCCATAACTCCGCTGTTACTTGTCCGATCTGGTTGGTTTTCGAACTTGACCAAGCTTTCATAGACATTAACAATTTCATGAAGTTTGGTAAAGATCGGATGAAAAATGAAGGCGCTATCGTCTTAACGAGGCAAAATATATCATTTTGAAGTAAATCAAGGGCCATAACTCCGATGTTACTGGTCCGATATGGCTGGTTTTCGAACTTGTCTGAGCTTGCATTGATATTAACAATCTGATAAAGTTTGGTAAAGATCGGATGAACAATGAAGCCCCTATAGTCTTAACGAGGCAAAATATAGCATTTTTAACTAAATCAAGGGCCATAACTCCGCTGTTACTATTTCGATATGACTGGTTTTCGAACTTGTCCAAGCTTTCTTTGATATTAACAATCTGTTCAAGTTTTGTAAAGATTGGATGAACAATGAAGCCCCTATTGTCTTAACGAGGCAAAATATAGCATTTTTAACTAAATCAAGGGCCATAACTTCCCCGTTACTGGTCCGATATGGCTGGTTTTCAAACTTGTTCGAGCTTTCAACAACATTAACAATCTGATAAAGATTGGTAAAGATCGGATGAACAATGAAGCCCCTATCGTCTTAACAATGCAAAATATAGCATTTTTAACTAAATCAAGGGCTACAACTCCGCTGATACTAGTCCGATATGGCTGATTTTCGAACTTGTCCGAGCTTTCATTAATATTAACAACGTGGTAAAGTTTCGTAAAGATAGGATGAAAAACGAAGGCCCTATCGTCTTAACGAGGCAAAATATAGCAATATAGCATTTTTAACTAAATCAAGGACCATAACTCCGCTGTTACTAGTCCGATCTGGCTGGTTTTCGAACTTGTCCGAGCTTTCATTAATATTAACAATGTGTTAAAGTTTGGTAAAGATAGGAAGAAAAATGAAGGCCCTATCGTCTTAACGAGGCAAAATTTAGCAATATAGCATTTTTAACTAAATCAAGGGCCATAACTCCGCTGTTACTTGTCCGATCTGGCTGGTTTTCGAACTCATCCGAGCTTTTATTGATATTAACAACCTGTTAAAGTTTGGTAAAGATCGGATGAAAAATGAAGGCCCTATCGTCTTAACGAGACAAAAGTTAACAACGGACGACGGACAACTCGGCATCCCATAAGCTCTGCTGGCCTTCGGCCAGTAGAGCTAATGAAAACAATTCCCCTCCCCCTATCCTCCATGTGAGGTGAGCCCATAAACCAATGGGGGGCAGGGCGGGGGCGCATCATTGATATAAGTGTAGATTTGACAAAACGAAACAACAAAGGACATATGTAAAAAAACAAAAACAACACCATTCGGGTGGTGGTGATTATGGGGTGGTGGGATGGTTGGGGTAGGTGGGTGCCCAACATACTGATAAATTGATAAAACAAAACTACACAGAGATATGCAAAAAAAAATACATTTCATTAGAAATGATACACATTTTAAGGGCTTTCAGAATTTGGGTTCCATGGGTTACAGGAACCAAAATTACTTACGCAGCCCTTAAGATAATGCTATAATAAAGCTCAAGGCCAAATCTGGTTGTAAGAAATGTAAGAGATAGAGACTTGTAAACACAGCTTACACGCAAACCTTGATGTGGGACGCCAGCGCCGGGTTGATTATATAAGCTCTTTTATTCTTCGAATAGTCAAGCTAAAAATGAGTATTTTATCCATATAATGACCTTCAGTGTGACCTTGACCTTTATATTTTAACATGGTCAAGTTGGTGTTGTCATAATGAGTACATATTAAAAGTTTGATGAAGAAATATCAAGAAATGAGAAAGTTACAGCCAACGTTAAGTTTTCGTGACAGACTGTAGGACTGACGGACTGACTGACGGACGACAAAGTGATCCCTTTTTTCTTCTTCTGAGAAGCAGTCGGGCCATCCTTAAAAAATTGTTGGTTTGCAGTGCTCCGACCCAGAATTTTTGAGGTGGGTAGGTAGGTAGGTGATTTTTTTGTTATTGACTGAAAGACCAAGATGCTGACAGTTGAACATTTCTAAAATGGACTAAATGAATAAAAAATTGCCCATCTAAGAGAACATATTCTACTTCAGAAAACTTAGCAAGTCTTCTGTTCCCCATGCGTACATGTATGTTATTATATATTTTTTATTTTAATTTGGTACATATTTATAATATATACACAAAAACATACCAAAACTCATTCTACAAATTGTTAACCTTGACATATATGTTTTGTTTATATGTATCAGAAAATATGTATTAAGATATCTGAATAAATGGGTTATCAGAAGATAACTGAAAAAAAACAACACCAAAAACACCAAAAATAATTTAAAAAAACCACCAAAAAAACCCCCAAAAAAAACCACCAAAAATAAAGTTTGAGTCGCGGCCATTTGTATGAGTCGGTCGCGCACTGCAAACCAACAATTTTTTAAGGATGGCCTCAGAGAGCAGGGTCCGTCAACAAATCACATACCAGGAGCCCGCGGGCTACCAAAAGTCTAAGCCTGGACTACCATACATTTCTATCGAGAGCCCGACGGGCTACTACAAATTTCCTTTTGCAGTAGACCGGTCAAAACCAGATTTTAGCTATAAAACACAGCTTTCACACCTGATTATTCGAGGTAAGATTACAAAGCCATGCACCAATAACCAAAATAACGAGCGTGTTAAAACAACACGGGTGATCCATCGGTGCAACAAATTAGTTACCTGGCATCACTCATTAATATTCATTAGTTGGTTTAAGCCTATGCCTCTGATTGGACAATAATGATGCAGCGTCGATAACATATTCAGGGTTTGATATTAACAGTAAGTTGTCCCCTTGTCCTGTGCCATGTAGATTCTACTGGGGACAAGTTAATTGTCCCAGGTGACTAAATTTTATAACAAGAAATGAATTTTACATCTTTAAAACTGAAACAAGAGGCCCAAGAGGGCCTGTGGATGCTCTACTGGCTAAAGATAAAGTTTATGCACAAGGGGCCATAACTCTTTCAAATATCGTTCAACCAGAACATGGTGATGAAATACGCAACTAGGCTTGGTACTGATTGTCCCTGACAAGTTTCGTTGAAATCCAGCCAGAGGTTCAGGAGAACTAGTTTGTACAAAGTTAGTGTATTAAAACCTTTAAGGGGTCACAACTCTGCCAAAAATCATTCAACCCGAATATGGCGATGATATGCACAACTAGGCTTGATACTGATCATCCTTGTCAAGTTTCTTTAAAATCCAGTTCAGGAGAGCTAGCCCGGAAAATGTTTGTGTATCTAAAACCTTTAAAGGGCCATAACTCCACCAAAAATCTGTTAACCGGAATGCGAAGATGATATGCAAAACTAAGCTTGGTGCTGATCATCCCTGTAAAGTTTCGTTGAAATGTGGGGAGATGTTCAGGAGAATAGTCCAGACAAAGTTTGTGTATCAAAACCTTTAAAGGACCACAACTCTGCCAAAAAGCATTCAACTGGAACACGGCAAATATTTGCACAACTAGACCTGGAACTGATCATCCCTAAAAAGTTTCGTTTAAATCCGGCCAGGGTTCAGTCAGAACAAAGTTTGTGTATTAAAACCTTTAAAGGGACATAACTCCGCCAAAATCATTCGGTGACGATATGTACAACTAGGCTTGGTACTGATCATCCCTCAAAAATGTCAATGAAATCTGGCCAAATGAAGGCCCTTTCTTCTTAATGAGGCCAAAATATAGCATATTTCAGAAAATCAAGGGCCATAACTCCAGTGTAGATGGTCCAATCTGGCTGGTTTTCAAACTTGTTGCAGCTTTCATTGATAGTAACAATCTGGTAAAGTTTGGTAAAGTTTGGATGAAAAATGAAGACCCTATCATATTAACGAGGCAAAATATAGCATTTTTAACTAAATCAAGGGCCATAACTCTGCTGTTAATGGTCCGAACTGGCTGGTTTTCAAACTTGTCTGAGCTTTCATTTATATTAACAATCTGGTAAAGTTTGGTAAAGATCGGACGAAAAATGAAGGCCCTATCGTCTTAACGAGGCAAAATATAGCATTTTAAACTAAATCAAGGGCCATAACTCCGCTGTTGCTGGTCCGATCTGGCTGGTTTTCGAACTTGTCCAAGCTCACATTGATATTAACAATCTGGTAATGATTGGTAAAGATCGGATGAAAAATGAAGACCCTATCGTCTCAACGAGGCAAAATATAGCCCTTTTAACTAAATCAAGGGCCATAACTCCGCTGTTACTAGTCCGATCTGGCTGGTTTTCGAACTTATGCAAGCTTTCATTGATATTAACAAGATGGTAAAGATTGGTAAAGATCGGATGAAAAATGAAGGCCCTATCGTCTTAACGAGGCAAAATATAGCATTTTTAACTAAATCAAGGGCTATATATAACTCTGCTGCTGCTGGTCCGATCTGGCTGGTTTTCGAACTTGTCCAAGCTTTCATTGATATTAACAATCTGGTACAGCAGGCCTCAACACTAACTTTTTTTTCAACTAGCCCGGTCGGGCTAGTAGATGCAGAACCTGCTAGCCCTGACCCAAGTTTCATGTGCCCTGACCAAGTTACATCTCGAAAGGGGAAATCAACACTGACAAATCGGCAAATGCGGTTGCCGTATGACAACAAAATGGAAATGAGTCTCTAATGACGCAATATTGTTTCACATCATGTGCCCTGACCAAGGTACATCTCGAAAGGGGAAATAAACATTGACAAATCGGCAAATGCGGTTGCCGTATGACAACAAAATGGAAATGAGTCTCAAATGTCGCAATATTGTTTCACATAAAATAGGATCGACTTCAAATTGAAATGTGCAAAATATCTAGCTAGCACTTGTTACAGGCGTATATTATCGTATGCATCGATACATTGATTAGATATTAAACGATGTGTCTAGACCTTTGACAATATTTTACGACATGTTAAAATCCACACAGAGTTAACTCCCTTTTCAGTTATTTCTATCGCTGCATGGAGAATGGAAAACCCGCGTGTTATAAATAATTCGGGAAGCCGTCGCGCATGCGCATTACGTTAGGTGAATATATATTGTAAAAACAAACTACGGCTTCATCGTTTTTGTGAGAGTGAAATGTATTTTACACGCAGAACTAAATGGTATTTTAAAAGAACATTTCTTATGGGTAAATGTCCCGTTCTTATTGTACACGACCGGTCGGGCATGTTCCTTGGACATTCGCAAGCCCGGACCTAGGTACAGGCAGTGAATGTCGTTCGGACGTGCCTTAGTGTCGGGGCCTGTACAGTTTGGTAAAGATCGGAAGAAAAATGAAGGCCCTATCGTCTAAACGAGGCAAAATATAGCATTTTTAACTAAACCAAGGGCCATAACTCCGCTGTTACTGGTTTGATCTGGCTGGTTTTCGAACTTGTCCGAGCTTTTATTGATATTAACAACCTGTTAAAGTTTGATAAAGACTGGATGAAAAATGAAGGCCCTATCGTCTTAACGAGACAAAAGTTAACGACGGACGGACGGAAGACGGACAACTCGCCATCCCATAAGCTCTGCTGGCCCTTGGCCAGTAGAGCTAAAAATGTAAAAAACATTGGTGAGCACATTGTAAATGACAAATAAAACCCATCTTGTTTTCATTGGTGGAATGCAACTGCAGTAATGTAATGTCACTTTCATGATTGATCTTGTTTTTCTGTATCAATTTTACATGAAGTGCGGGGACAAGTAAATTTGACTGGGGACAAGTAAATTGTGTAATGGACTAGTTGCTGAAAAAAGTTAATATCAAACTCTGATATTCACTCATCCATCCCATAATAGTTATTTGATTGGATAATTATGATGGCGCGTCGATAATGTATTCACAAGTCCATTCCAGATGATTGGATGCTCGAGGCATCATGGGAGAAAATATGTCTCCTCTGACTGAGTTGATAATTAGTTTGCTGGTGTTTACTAATTCATTGACAAAATCTTAATCGCATAAACCTTAAATAAAAGAGCATCTCCGTGGCTGAATGGTGAACAACGTTGCGTTGTAAACCTTCGCCTCTCACCGCTGTGGGTTCGAATCCCACTGGGAGCTCGGCTTGTGAGGAAGTGTCGATTCTTACGGATGGTGGGAGGTGTTCAGTACTGGTTCTACCCAGGAAAACTGGGTGGTCTGCCTCCACAACAAAAAATCGACCGTCATATATAACCTTAAATTTGTTGAAAATGATGTAAAACACCATACAAACAAACAAACAATTATTTTCTTTCCAGAGATATTTTACTCTTAAAAACAAATCATTTGTTATCTTACAATGGAACACGTTCCGCTGCTTAATCGAGTAGTTAATCTTAATGGATGAGGATCATAGTTCACATATGGTATTTTCGTAAATCAAACAATGAAACGTTTTATGGGAAGAATATAAATAAGATTGTGGGATATTATGTGTATTTCATTGATAAAGTATGTGATTTAATGTGTATTTCATTGATAAAGTATGTGATTTAATGTGTATTCATTGATAAAGTATGTGATTTAATGTGTATCCTGTATATGGTAGTGCATCTTTCCCAAATCAGTTTAAAAATGCGGCGATGTTTGAGTCATTAGGTTTTCGCGATTCCCAGAAAAACAGAAGTTCAGGGTTATAAACATTTGTCAGTGTAACATATCCTTGCCAGTACTGCTTAAACCGTCAAATAGAAGGCCCAATGAATGCTGACATTTTTTTTCTACTTTAGTTGTTTTGGACAAATACAGTGGTGAATGTTTCAGATAGTGGGTGGGTTGGGGTGGGGGAAGACTGGTAGACACTTCTATGCTAGTACTAATGTTATTGGGCTTTTGGACACATGGCAATCTTAATTTTTAAAACATCATTCTAGTTATGCTAGTTTTTCTACCCAATCTGCCTTTTTAAAGTAAATCATATTGAGTTATTTCTAAACTAGTTTAAACGGGCTCAAGCACTATTTTCAAACAATGTTTATTTCAAAGGGGAAAAAAGAAAAACTTGAAAAAAGTTTAAAGAATTATCAAAACGCCATGAAGAATAAAGGAGGTGTGACCTATTGAACATTTGCAAAGAAACACAAATGGAGGCGGCCATCTTCTGTGTGTCTTTAGGCAAGACACTTTCTTTAGCTTCGTCCGTCAGATGGTAAATAAACTGGACCGACCTGTGTATCAGAGTCAACCCTCTGAGTATGTTATACAACCATAGGAACCTTCATTAGTAAGACCAGGGCATGATCCCGGATACTTATGTCTGAACTACTTTAGTTTGTCTATACTTGATCTAAACACTACTTTACTTGGTCTAATCACAACTTTACTTTATCTAAGCACAACTTTACTTGATCTAAGCACTCTATATCTGATCTAATCACTACTTTTCTTGATCCAATCACTATTTTACTTGGCATAATCACAACTTCTACTTTATCTAAGCACAACCTTACTTGATTTAAGCACTCTTATATCTGATCTAATCACTACTTTTCTTGGTCCAGTCACTACTTTACTTGATCTAAGCACTACTTTCCTTAGTCTAATCACTACCTTCCTTAGTATAATCACTATTTGTCTAATTACAACTTTCCTCAGTCAAATCACTACTTTCCTTGGGCTAAGCACTACTTTGGTTTGTATAATCACTAATTTCCATGGTATAATCACTATCACTACTTTCCTTAGTATAATCACTACTTTAATTTGTCTAAGCACTACTTTCCTTTGTGTAATCACTAATTTCCTTGGTATAAGCACTACTTTCCTTAGTATAATCACTACTTTACTTGGTCTAATCACTACTTTGTCTAATTACTACTTTCCTCAGTCAAATCACTACTTTCCTTGGTCTAAGCACTACTTTCCTTAGTATAATCACTACTTTACTTGGTCTAAGCACTACTTTCCTTTGTGTAATCACTAATTTCCTTGGTATAAGCACTACTTTCCTTAGTATAATCACTACTTTACTTGGTTTAATCACTACTTTGTCTAATTACTACTTTCCTCAGTCAAATCACTACTTTCCTTGGTCTAAGCACCACTTTTCTTAGCGTAATTACTTCTTTACTTGATCTAATTACAACTTTCCTTGGTCAAAGCATTACTTTCCTTGGTATAATCAGTACTTTATTTGGTTCAATTACTACTTTACTTGGTCTAAGCACCACTTTCCTCAGCATAATTACTACTTTACTTGATCTAAGTACAACTTTCCTTGCTCAAAGCATTACTTTCCTTGGTATAATCACTACTTTCCTTGGCCCAATCACTACTTTCCTTGGTCTAAGCACAACTTTTATTGGGCTACTTACTACTTTCCTTTGTATAATCACTATTTTCCTCAGTCTAATCACTATTTTCCTTGGTCTAAGCATTACTTTCCTATGTATAATCACTACTTTACTTGATCTAATCACAACTTTCATTGGCATAATTATTACTTTCCTCAGCCTAAGCACTACTTTCCTTGGTTATATCAAGACTTTACTTGGTATAATCACTACGTTACTTGGTACATGCTTCAAACCCATTATAAGCGATCAATACTAGAAACATTTAACCTAAAAATGCCACACAAACTATTTAATTCTTCAATGATAAACCAGTAATGTTTCCATGGCAACTCTTGTTTTTGTGTATTTCTTTACAAGCAAGTCTTAAATGCATGCAAATTATAATTAAATTCCAGGTTCTGAGCCAGGATTTTAAAAGTATAGTAAGTGGTTGGTTTCTCTAAAATCATTAACAGAAAATGCTCACCTGACTGAAGGTGCTATGGTTAGTACTCACCAGACTGAAGGTGCTATGGTTAGTACTCACCAGACTGAAGGTGCTATGGTTAGTACTCACCAGACTGAAGGTGCTATGGTATTTAACAATATAATATTAAGCATAGTACCTTCCACAAAATGTTTCTTTTGCAAAGAAGTTTGTTAAGGACAGATCAATTTAAGGCGGTGTTTGTTTTGGTGAGAATGATATTCATTTATTTTACATACCATGTTTCCTGTAAGAGTAGCGCCTGGCTATGCACAATGCCATGGTGACGTTCTAATAAAATGAAAAACTTGCAGTATCCGTTTACTTTTTCTACATATCCCTGCATATTACTTTATTATATTTGACCTTTTATTCAATTATAGGCAAGCAGGTTTAAAGTCAACATCATACTGAAATAATATATCGATGTAATTATAAATTTTATATATATTCAAAATTGATGTGTGTCCCTTTGAGAAAGGAAAGAAGGAAAACAATTTGTTTTTGGCATACTCTAGGTTAACTACCATAGAGCTGTGACATGGCCTACAGGGAATACAGGTTAGAGCTATGACATGGCCTACAGGGAATACAGGTTAGAGCTGTGACATGGCCTACAGGGAATACAGGTTAGAGCTGTGACATGGCCTAGGGGGAATACAGGTTAGAGCTGTGACATGGCCTACAGGGAATACAGGTTAGAGCTGTGACATGGCCTACAGGGAATACAGGTTAGAGCTGTGACATGGCCTACAGGGAATACAGGTTAGAGCTGTGACATGGCCTAGGGGGAATACAGGTTAGAGCTGTGACATGGCCTACAGGGAATACAGGTTAGAGCTGTGACATGGCCTACAGGGAATACAGGTTAGAGCTGTGACATGGCCTACAGGGAATACAGGTTAGAGCTGTGACATGGCCTACAGGGAATACAGTTTAGAGCTGTGACATGGCCTACAGGGAATACAGGTTAGAGCTGTGACATGGCCTAGGGGGAATACAGGTTAGAGCTGTGACATGGCCTACAGGGAATACAGGTTAGAGCTGTGACATGGCCTACAGGGAATACAGGTTAGAGCTGTGACATGGCCTACAGGGAATACAGGTTAGAGCTGTGACATGGCCTACAGGGAATACAGGTTAGAGCTGTGACATGGCCTACATGGAATACAGGTTAGAGCTGTGACATGGCCTACAGGGAATACAGGTTAGAGCTGTGACATGGCCTACAGGGAATACAGGTTAGAGCTGTGACATGGCTTACAGGGAATACAGGTTAGAGCTGTGACATGGCCTACATGGAATACAGGTTAGAGCTGTGACATGGCCTACATGGAATACAGGTTAGAGCTGTGACATGGCCTACAGGGAATACAGGTTAGAGCTGTGACATGGCCTACATGGAATACAGGTTAGAGCTGTGAAATGGCCTACAGGGAATACAGGTTAGAGCTGTGACATGGCCTACAGGGAATACAGGTTAGAGCTGTGACATGGCCTACAGGGAATACAGGTTAGAGCTGTGACATGGCCTACAGCGAATACAGGTGACATGGCCTACAGGGAATACAGGTTAGAGCTGTGACATGGCCTACAGGGAATACAGGTTAGAGCTGTGACATGGCCTACAGGGAATACAGGTTAGAGCTGTGACATGGCCTACAGGGAATACAGAGGGAATGCAGGTTAGAGCTGTGACATGGCCTACAGGGAATACAGGTTAGAGCTATGACATGGCCTATAGGGAATATAGGGCTTTTTTTCTGGTTTGGGGGAATGGTGGCCGAGCCCTTTGATGAGGGAATTTCATGTCGTAAATTGATCAAAAGGGGAAATTGAAAAACAAGGACACACTGTAACTGTTCATTTAAGTTTAATGAAACAAGTTTTCAATTGATATATTTTCACATTTCATTAGTTTATTGCATTATGTCCCTTTGCTTTCCATTTCTGAAAAAAGTCTCTAATGCTATCAAAATCTCTGTCAGAAAGTTCCCCATTTGAGGAACATATCCTGTGATTCTAGTTTCAGTTGTCCAAATGTGCTTCTAGAAGGAGTACAGACTCAGAAGAAGTAAAGCCATTTGTAAGCAGACTTATATTTATTTATTTATTAGTCCCCTACCGGTCCGGACCGGAGGGGACTTTAGGTTTGCCCCCGTCCGTCAATCAGTCCAGTCCGTCAGTCAGTCAGTGTTTTTTTGTCCGGACTGTAACTTTGTCATGCATTGTGGGATTATTTTGAAATAACTTGGCACAAATGTTAACCATAATGAGACGGCGTGTCGCGTGCAAGATCCAGTTCCATAGCTCAAAGGTCAAGGTCACAGTTGGAGGTTAAAGGTCAGAAATACGCTTGTCCGGGCTGAAACTTTGTCATGCATCGTGGGATTTTGGAATAACTTGGCACAAATGTTCATCATAATGAGATGGCGTGTCGCGCACAAGATCCAGTTCCGTAGCTCAAAGGTCAAGGTCACACTTGGAGGTCATGCATTGTGGGATTTTGAAATAACTTGGCACAAATGTTAACCACAATGAGACGGCGTGTCGCGCGCAAGATCCAGGTCCACAGCTCAAAGGTCAAGGTCACAGTTGGAGGTTAAAGGTCAGAAATACGCTTGTTCGGGCTGAAACTTTGTCATGCATCATGGGATTTTGGAATAACTTGGCACAAATGTTCACCATAATGAGACGGCGTGTCGCGCACAAGATCCAGTTCCGTAGCTCAAAGGTCAAGGTCACACTTGGAGGTCATGCATTGTGGGATTTTGAAATAACTTGGCACAAATGTCAACCACAATGAGACGGCGTGTCGCGCGCAAGATCCAGGTCCATAGCTCAAAGGTCAAGGTCACAGTTGGAGGTTAAAGGTCAGAAATACGCTTGTCCGGGCTGAAACTTTGTCATGCATCGTGGGATTTTGGCATAACTTGGCACAAATGTTCACCATAATGAGACGTAGTGTCGCGCGCAAGATCCAGTTCCGTAGCTCAAAGGTCAAGGTCAAACTTGGAGGTCATGCATTGTGGGATTTTGAAATAACTTTGGACAAATGTTCACCATAATGACACGGCATATCACGCGCAAGACCCAGGTCCATAGCTCAAAGGTCAAGGTCACACTTGGAGGTTAAAGTTCAGAAATAGGCTTGTCCGGGCTGTTACTTTGTCATGCATCGTAGGATTTTGAAATAACTTGGCACAAATGTTCATCATAATGAGACGGCGTGTCGCGCGCAAGACCCAAGTCCGTAGGTCAAAGGTCAAGGTCAAAGGCCACGATACTTTCAGAACACAGGAACACAAACATGGTAAGGTATTCAACATTCCTTGCATGATCATTCACATGG
The DNA here is from genome assembly GCA_037043455.1 of Cyrtodaria siliqua. Taxonomy (NCBI): domain Eukaryota; kingdom Metazoa; phylum Mollusca; class Bivalvia; order Adapedonta; family Hiatellidae; genus Cyrtodaria; species Cyrtodaria siliqua. Next base: position 19,220 of record JAWPHD010015335.1, on the reverse strand, counting down.
CTACATTCAACCTTTCATATGGGTACATTCAAAGATAACTGTTTCTTCAATAACTTCAGAATTAACAAACTGGCTAATAACAACTTTATTTCTTTGAAATTTTTGCAATTATTGTGTTGACGAAACACAGTAACCTTTAACAGCAGTTTGACATTTATGCAATTATTGTGTTGACGAAACACAGTAACCTTTAACAGCAGTTTGTCATTTGTGCAATTATTGCGTTGACAAAACAGTAACCTTCGACAATTGTGCAGCTTCTTGTTAATTTTGCACAAGACCCAGTAGGGGACTATGGCACTCCCTCGGACTGCTTCCTGTTTATTTTAATTTTTTTATCACCAGTGACCAGTTTATTCTCCCAGTAAATAGGTGTGTGATGCGTCAGGGAGGACTATCCCACTGCACACCTTACAAATATAATGATATATCTTAATAATTCATGAAGATTCATATGAGCACAAAGTACAAGCATGTTATCATTATTCAATTAAAATGTAAACAAATAGTTATACTACATGTTGCAATAGATGCAGTTAATATTTTTATTATTAAGGGGAAGTATTTTAGCATGTTAAACAATAGAAAAAAAAAGAAGAAAAAAAGAAAAAAGAAAAAAAGACTTACAGACTTATATTTGGTTCATGTGAATTTTCGTGCATCTGGCACATGGACTACATGAAGATCACCATCATCAACAGTGCTGTTACAACTTAAATCTGAATCTAAAGTGAAGTACTTAATGGCCTTTAAGGGTTGACTTATCACTGATTTTTTATTTCTTTGCATTAGGTTCTTCAAGTGGTATGTTTCGGTCATTGAGTGAGGGACTCGATATTTGGGAATCAATACTTTGTAATTTAAGCAGAAAGTCTATCCTTTTCGCGTTGTGTGACATTTCACACTGATTCACTAAGCAGCTTTATCGTTCGTTGACTTCTATTGAAAATCAATACCATGCACTTCGGTGACGCCGTTCAGTGTAAAGGGATGCAACACTTATAAAAATGCACATGGTTAAAATATGGCTCCAGTTCCCGAAATCGGCACATCTACATTACCGCTACGTTCCTTACCGCAAAAAAAAATACCAACAGAGGGGTAAAATCAAAAATGGGGAAAAAAAATATACTTTTTAGCTGGGGGAATTTCGGCCCCAAAGTGACCATAAAAAAAGCCCTGATGCAGCAAGACTCCATTCGCACATCCATGTATAAAACTCACCAAACAGATTTTTTTGTAATGACTACATTTTCAACGTTTCTTTCGAAGTATCTCGTGGAAATTCTCTTTTTAGTAAAGTGACCTTCACCTCAGTGACCCCAAATGCAATCCTGTTTCCTTTACATATAACCTGTTTTTCTATTTTTAGTAACAGTGACCTTGATCTTGACCACAGTGACCCCAAACGTTATTGAGTGGAAAATATTTTTCTAGTTCTAGTAACAATGACCTTGATCTTTACCCCAAATGCAATCCCAAACTTCATTTTGATATAAACTACCTACACAGCAAGATTCATTCTAATATTTCAATCCTTCCGTAAGTTATTGAGCGGAAACTATTGTTCAACCTTTAGTATGACCTTGACCCACTGACCCAAGCTTCATTTCCATATAAGCTACCTACCCTGCAAGTTTCATTGCAATACCTCATTCCTAACAAAAGTTATTGAGCGGAAACCATTTTTCTATTTTTAGTAATGGTGACCTTGACCCCAAATGCAATCCCAAGCTTCTTTTCCATATAAGCTACCTACCTGCAAGTTTCATTACAATACTTCATTACTTACAAAAGTTATTGAGTGTAAACCATTTTTCTATTTTTAGTAACAGTGACCTTGACCCCAAATGCAATCCCAAGCTTCTTTTCCATATATGCTACCTACCCTGCAAGTTTCATTATATACCTCATTCCTAACAGATGTGATTGAGCGGAAACTAAAATGCATGCATGCCCGCCCGCTCCCGCCCGCCAACAACATATCCCAATCTAATAACAAGGGTTTTCGAAGGAAAATCTGCTTAACAAGTGATGATGGAGTCGTGCCGTATACCTACTATAGGCCGCGTCATAACTCTATGGTAACCATAAGAGCTATTAACTCTAGGTCTGCTTCGCAAAGGTCAAACTATGATTAGTTCCCCGTCTCCTGACAGGGTCCAGTGGGTTTAGTCGGTGTGTTCTTGTGCAATATACTTTCCCTTAGCCTCATTGGCGCAGATAGGGACCCGGCAATCCTGTGTATCGTCTACCAAACCATTTAAAGATGATTGGTCACCCTTTTTGTAGTATTATCAATTAACAAATTTAACTCTTAAACATCATATGAACATTTCTTGACAGTCCCGGAAAGAAACATATATTTAAAACCGCTACTAAGTTGTATGTAAAAACAAGTATTATTTGTATGACGTAGATAGTACAGGGCTTTTTTTCATGATTTTGGGAACATGACCCGTACCCCTGGAATTGGGAATTTTAGCGCAATTTTTCATAAAATTGGGAATTTTAGCGCGATTTTTAATAAAATTCGGAAAAATATAAAGTAAAGCATTCCTTTCATAATTATATCTTTAATACTGTTTTTTGTACACCAAGATAAACAGAAGCATTTATAAGCTTTTGAACCCCAATCATTGGATTGGCACAATAAAAAAACAAGAGGTCAATGACCTTGAAGCTCTACTGATTGATTTTGATTTCAGGAAGTAGTCGCTACAGACTTGTTTTTTGAAAATCTATTTTTAACCGTTGCGGCCATCTTGAATTTCCGGCCGACCTGAAATTTTGCTAAGATCAATAAGACATTAAGAGCAACATTCCTGTGAAGTTTCATGAAAATCCGTCAGGTAGTTTCAAAGAAGTAGTCGCTACAAGTTTTCATTATATAACTCTATGTAAACAAAGCAGCCATGTTTAAGGTCAAATCAAAACGATTTTCGACAAGGACCAACATCATGTCATACTGATCATTTTAGAAAAAGTCCCATATCAATATCTCTTATTGTTTTGAAGAAGTAGTCGCTACAAACTTATTTATTTTAAATCTATTTTTAGCTGTGGCGGCCATCTTGAATTTCCGGCCGACCTGAAATTTTTCTAGGATCAACTAGACATCAAGAGCAACATTCCTGTGAAGTTTCATGAACATCCGTCAAGTAGTTTCAGAGGAGTAGTCGCTACAAGTTTTTACTATATATAACTCTATGTAACCAAAGATGGCCACTGGCAGCCATGTTTAACGTCGAATCAAAATAATTTTCCACAAGGATCTACATCATGTCATGCTGATCATTTTAGAAAAAGTCCCATATCAATATCACTTATAGTTTTCAAGAAGTAGTCGCTACAAACTTATTTTTTAAAAATCTATTTTTAGCTGTGACGGCCATCTTGAATTTCCGGCCGACCTGAAATGTTGATAGGATCAATTAGACATCAAGAGCAACATTCCTGTAAAGTTTCATGACAATCCGCCAAGTAGTTTCAGAGGAGTAGTCGCTACAAGTTTTTACTATATAACTCTATGTAAACAAAGATGGCCGCTGGCAGCCATGTTTAACGTTGAATCAAAACGATTTTTGACTAGGATCAACATCATGTAATGCTGATCATTATAGAAAAAGTCCCATATCAATATCACTTATAGTTTTCAAGAAGTAGTCGCTACAAACTTATTTTTTAAAAATCTATTTTTAGCTGTGACGGCCATCTTGAATTTCCGGCCGACCTGAAATTTTTCTAGGATCAATCAGACATCAAGAGCAACATTCCTGTAAAGTTTCATGAATATCCGCCAAGTAGTTTCAGAGAAGTAGTCGCTACAAGTTTTTACTATATAACTCTATGTAAACAAAGATGGCCGCTGGCAGCCATGTTTAATGTTGAATCAAAACGATTTTTGACTAGGATCAACATCATGTCATGCTGATCATTTTAGAAAAAGTCCCATATCAATATCACTTATAGTTTTCAAGAAGAAGTCGCTACAAACTTGTATTTTAAAACTCTATTTTTAGCTTTGGCGGCCATCTTGGATTTCACATCAACATGAATTTTTGCTAGGATCAACTAGACTTTATGGGCAACATTTCTGTAAAGTTTCATGAATATCCATCCAGTAGTTTCAGCTGTGAAGTCGCTACAAGTTTTTACTATATAACTCTATGTAAACAAAGATGGCCGCTGGCAGCCATGTTTAAAGTTGAATCAAAACGATTTTTGACTAGGATCAACATCATGTCATGCTGATCATTTTAGAAAAAGTCCCATATCAATATCACTTATAGTTTTCAAGAAGAAGTCGCTACAAACTTGTATTTTAAAACTCTATTTTTAGCTTTGGCGGCCATCTTGGATTTCACATCAACATGAATTTTTGCTAGGATCAACTAGACTTTATGGGCAACATTTCTGTAAAGTTTCATGAATATCCATCCAGTAGTTTCAGCTGTGAAGTCGCTACAAGTTTTTACTATATAACTCTATGTAAACAAAGATGGCCGCTGGCAGCCATGTTTAACGTTGAATCAAAACGATTTTTGACTAGGATCAACATCATGTCATGCTGATCATTTTAGAAAAAGTCCCATATCAATATCACTTATAGTTTTCAAGAAGAAGTCGCTACAAACTTGTATTTTAAAACTCTATTTTTAGCTTTGGCGGCCATCTTGGATTTCACATCAACATGAATTTTTGCTAGGATCAACTAGACTTTATGGGCAACATTTCTGTAAAGTTTCATGAATATCCATCCAGTAGTTTCAGCTGTGAAGTCGCTACAAGTTTTTACTATATAACTCTATGTAAACAAAGATGGCCGCTGGCAGCCATGTTTAACGTTGAATCAAAACGATTTTTGACTAGGATCAACATCATGTCATGCTGATCATTTTAGAAAAAGTCCCATATCAATATCACTTATAGTTTTCAAGAAGAAGTCGCTACAAACTTGTATTTTAAAACTCTATTTTTAGCTTTGGCGGCCATCTTGGATTTCACATCAACATGAATTTTTGCTAGGATCAACTAGACTTTATGGGCAACATTTCTGTAAAGTTTCATGAATATCCATCCAGTAGTTTCAGCTGTGAAGTCGCTACAAATAAAAGTTTACGGACAGACAGACGGACAGACGGACAGACGGACGGACGGACGACGGACTCCGCACCACGGCATAAGCTCTGCTGATCTCTGATCAGTAGAGCTAAAAATTAAAAAAAATTCCCTCTTAATTGGGAAAAAAAGATATGTTTTGCCATTGGGAATTTGACCGAATTTCGGCTATAAAAACAGCCAAAAAAACAACCTGTGGTACTTTAACCATTAAGTTACTGCACGGTTAAATGAGGTAAATTTGAATTGTATAGCTGCACAACTATTGCCAGATAATTGATAAATACATACTCGTGGATTAATTTACCTATTCAAAGTTTTCTACGTCATCAAAAGAAATCTTATTCTCGCTTTTCACAGATATTGCAATGTGTGAATTGTAAATATGTATTGTTGTGTATTGATTTTGATTTAAATAAAGATAAACATGCTCATGAAACAAAACATGGTCGGGGAACATTATAGAACCATAGGAATAGAAACCATAGGAATCTATTCCTATGTATCGCCAAATAAAATTATACCTGAGTTTACTGTAACCCGACCGACCCTCTGAAGACACCCCCGACTCCTTTTTATTTTATTGAAAAAATAAAAATGTTGAAAAAATAAAAATGTTGAAAAAATAATAATGTTCATGAGATCACGGTGCAGTTTTTAATTTCGCAGTGCAGTTTTGAAAGTGTGTGAATTTCACGGTATACTGTGCACAGGACTGGTATAAAACAGTCAAAATGGCGTCTCCCAGTGCTGTTTTGGCTTTACAGTTTCAAAAATGTCAGCATATGGAAGCGCTAATGTTATGGCGTGCACTCTCCATAAAGAATCGATTGTTGAATTGTTTGACAAGTACCACAAACAGGTCGGTATATGCCCAGAGTTCCAGGCCACCTGTCGTAAGTTTGTTTCTAAAACAGTAATATTAATGTGCATATGTTTACTTGCTTCGCATCACTAAGCATTGGCATCAACTACTACTGCATTATAACTTCTTGAAGAAGTATGCCGTTCCATAATAATTTTCTGAACTCAACCTCAACATAGGCTCATAATAACTAACATGAGAAATTATAAATATTTATTACTTTCTGATGTTAGAGAAGTAATATACATGTAAGTCAATACTTTTACAAAACTATTCAAATGGTCAATTAACATTTGACATTATAACTTTGAATATTTGTTCAGCTGTCTGGGAGGCAAGAACTGCTCTTGGTTACATGTATGTCAGCCGCAGAATTTGACTACACCTGTGGGTCCCCCATCCTTCCTGACGGTCCTATACCGGTATTCAGGAAGAGCATGGAAGTCAAGTCACTCATAACACTGGAGATCACACTGTATGGAGCTGGACTGATCCCAGCCGACTCATGCAGTTATTGCTGTTGGAGCTGACCCTCTTTCGGACTTGCGGAAAACATTAAAAACTGTTTTACCCCTTTGTAATAATTGCAAGTGTTTGGGAAAATAACCAGTTGTTACCAGGCCTTTTGGGAAACAATAAAACATACACAATTGCATCAGTCCGAGCTCTAACCTTAAACAGTTACGTTTTTCATAACCTGTAACTGTTATTTAAAAAAGACCTAAAACTCGTATAGTAACCAGAATCAGTTACTACCATAAAATCACTCCAGTTTAGATGCATTCTATCTTCTGTACAGGAATTTTCCTACATATATGACAATTTTCTCCAGGTAGGGTGATTATTCAACTTTACAACCATGCAATAACATTCTATGAGCATCGATGAAAATCCAATGCGCAAGGCCTCTCAAGTTACCTACTGTTATGCATCAAAAATCATTAAAAATCATTTTGTAGACTCCAACATGATAATTATTGAACAACTGCTAGAATTGGATCTGGATGAAGATTTATTTATCCTTGATAATAAGTATTCAGACATAAATAAACACAGCACATTTGGCAACTATTTCAATTCATTAGCAAATGATCTTAGTAACTTCCAGCAATTATAAAACTTGTAACTGTTTAAGGTTAGAGCTCTGACTGTTCATATTGTTATCTATTGTAGTTTTTAAAATACCACATTTTCCCATTCATCAAAGCCCATCGCCACCTTAAATGTAACTTCGCCAAAAAATAAAATAAAAAAATAAAATAAAATGCCTACCTACCTACCCTATTTTTTTCAGCAATGTTACAGTAAACACAGGTATAATTTTATTTGGCCTAAGAGTAGGGCAGATTTCTGCAAGTTTTCTGCAGATTTCTGCTATGTATCCTTCCACTTTCTCAGGGGCAGCTTTAAATAACCTATAATACGTTCATGAGCCTGAGCCGTTAAACATTCAATTCGATCACCCATTTATTAAATCAATACTTTACATGTGCAGTAGCGTGAATGGTCTAGATGTGGATGAACTCTCTGTAACTACACGGAACCAAACAGCTAACTCACCAGAAGGCAATACCTTTGATGTATGAACTTATACTGAAAGGAAAAAGAAACGCAGGGTGCGTATTTCCGCTATATATTGCATATACTGAACACTTAATTCCATATATATTCCAAGAAAATCCCAAGATGTTTTGTAAAAAAAAAAAAGTGCAGTTAGTTAGAGAAAGGACACAACTGTGATGTACACGTTGTAACAAGAAATTCATAAATGCTGAAGTTCCTCTTTGAAAAATTGAGCCAGTTCAGTACTGTATTTAATGTTAAGTGATTGCAACATTTAAAGCCTAAGTTTGCTCACCTGCTTGAGCTAAATGCGCATTCTGACGATAATGAAACTTTAAAGGGGTAACCATTGGTGTGTTCAGTGCTGTTTAAACCTTCTTTCTAAAAGGACAGGCCTAATGTCGCCCTGTACCATTCGATTAGCAGTAGCATATTAAACATACAATAGATAGCGGAAATACGCACCCTGCGTTTCTTTTTCCTTTCAGTATATTATATTCCGGCTGGTACCGTTATAATCCATGAACATTTTTGAAGTGAAAGCCACAGGAAGTTCATTATAGAGTGAAAATCCTAAGACAAACAAAGGGCCATAATACTATAATAAATTAGGCATCAACAATGTGTGATGCAGAGAGACATAAGGTCATCAGTTGTTATGTGTATATGAAGTTTGGGAACATTCGATTTGAAAATGTTTGAGAAAAAATGTGTTACAGGACATCATATAGTATTAGAGTGGAAAATTCTAAGTCAAACAAAGGGCCATGATTCTGTAATAAATTAGGCAATCAACAATGTGTGATGCAAAGAGACATAAAGTCATCAGTTGTTATGTGTATATGAAGTTTGGGAACATTCGATTTGAAAATGTTTGAGAAAAAATGTTACAGGACATCATATAGTATTAGAGTGGAAAATTATAAGTCAAACAAAGGGCCATGATTCTGTAATAAATTAGGCAATCAACAATGGGTGATGTACAGGGACATAAGGTCATTAGTTGTTATGTGTATATGAAGTTTGGGAACATTCGATTTGAAAATGTTTGAGAAAAAATGTGTTACAGGACATCATATAGTATTAGAGTGGAAAATTATAAGTCAAACAAAGGGCCATGATTCTGTAATAAATTAGGCAATCAACAATGGGTGATGTACAGGGACATAAGGTCATTAGTTGTTATATGTATATGAAGTTTGGGAAGAATAATTCAAAAATGTTTGATAAAAAAATGTGTTACAGGACATTATACAATATCAGTGAAAAATAAGTGACACATATTAGGGCCGTAATTCTGTAATTAGGCAATCAACAATGAGTGATGTAGAGAGTCATATTAATTAAAGGGACACATGGCAATCTAGAGTTTTATTCCAACATTAAAATTTGCTCCTCGATTTCGTTATCCTGCATCATTTTGACTTTAAAAATGCTTGCATATAATTAAATAAAAAAAATGAGATTTCAATTTTCTAAACTATTTTACCAAATTTTTAAATAAATTATTGGTGCAATATTATAAAAAGTTAGTAATATGTAAAAATAATTTGCTTTGAACTATTCTAACAATTACTATTAATGATTGAACAAATGCAAGTTAAGAGAAAAATTAACGGGACGCCGTGAGTTTTTAAAAAATCAAGATTGCCGTGTGTCCCTTTAAGGTCATCGGTTGTTATGAGTATAATGAAGTTTGGGAACCCATTCAAAACTGTTTGGTATATGCAAGTATTAAAAATGTGTTACAGGATGTGACGCAATGGGATGAGACAAAATGTGTTATGTGACGGGACAAAAATGTGTTACGTGACAGGACGCAACATGATGTTACGGACAACGTGATTCCTATATACTCCCCACTTCACTTTGTGAAAACGGGGGAATCAACATAACATTAATGAGACACATTAAACTCGACTGTAATACAGATACAACACTGTAAAACGCTATTCATCACAGTCAGAGGTCCTACCTACCTACCTTGCTTGGCATGGACTGGCTTTTTGTGTGCGTTTGCATATTTTGCACAACCAAGTCTTAAAGGGACACACGGTAATCTTGATATAATCTTGAAAATTATAAGAATAGTATAAACCAATTGTTTTTGTATATTACTGACTTTTGATAATTCTGCACCAATAATATATTTCAACATTTGATAAAATAACATAGACAATTGAAAACACAAAATTTTATTTAATGATATGCAAGCCGGTTTAAAGTCAAAATGTTCCTTTATAAATAAGTAGAGACGCTAATAATGATGCTTTAGAAAAACATCAAGAATGCCGTGTGACCCTTTAAATTTCTGCCTCCATGAAATGTTGTTAAAATATAATTTAGTCCATGCTTACATTTTAGAAGTCTATGAAAGTAGTCTGAAAGTGAATGGCGTTTATCGTAATTTTTCAGCACATTTTAGGCTATGTATGACAATCTATTTTTAGCGGTGGAGGCAGATCACCCACTTATTCCTGGGTAGGAGCAGTACTGTATACCTCCTGCCATCCATAAGAATCGACACTTTCTCACTTACTAGTCGAGCTCTCCATGGGATTTGACCCCAAAGCGTAAGAGGCAAGAACATATCAAAGGCAGTGTCTTTACCTGCTTGGCCATGGAAGCACTTATGTATTCAAGGAAAAAAACAATTTTTTTGGCATAAGTTATGGGGCACATAATAATGTCCCCAAAAAGTTCCCAAACTACAAAAACTGGATGCCTGTTTATTATGAAAGTGATAATCAGAAAAACTTGAAATACAAAATTCACATATTTTCTCCAACACCCCGATATACTTTTATTAACGTTATACATTAGCTGATCAATACCGACGGCAAACATCATACTTTGCTGCTGGTTATGAACTTATTAAGCACGAGTAGTGATTTTTTTCTCTCTGATGTACGAGATTATTGTCCAGTGTGTACAATAAATGGAAGTTTTGAACAATAAAACTATTTGATTATCTCTTGGCATGAAAGAGGCTTCCCACCAGACTTTTTTTTTCAAAATTAACATTTCCTGGACTTTATGTGTTTGGCATGGGAAGAAAATATGTTCTATCAAATAAAAGTGTTGAACAACGTGTAGTTTAATTACATACCGTGTAATCCCTAATAAATGTCCCCGGTGGCGTAACATTTTGGAAAAGTTTATTTGAGACCAAAAATACATAATTTTAACTTTTAAATCAGGCAATACTTAATGAATTTCTTTGGCATGTTAATCAATCAATTAATGTTTTGGGTAGGTAGGTTACTAAGGTTGATATTTGTTCTTTCCAAAGACAGTAAAAACCATAAGAAATTAAAGGAAAAAATATTCTTAAAATAGCAACAACAAAAAAAGTTTAAAAGAATTGCAATAAGAAGTTTTGGGAGGGTCTATTTAGTGAGTAGGTTGAGCACAGCAAACGAACAATTCTTTACGGACGGACAAATTTGACCCCGCCCCAGTGGTCACGTTTTACAGACTTACAAAAAAGAACTTCTGGTCTGAAACCACAAAGCATAGAGCTCTGCTGGTCTCATGCATCATAAGCTTATGTTCCTCCAACATGTTATTGTAAGTTGTGAGCCTGGGGTCAAATCTTGCCCCTCTGAAATTTGAACCCACCCACATGTGTAGTTTATTTAATATTGATAAAGTGGTTTCTGAGGAGGTCATTTAAATCAAAAGCTAACGACAATGGACAAAGGATGGACAGACGGACGATGGACAAGGGACGGACTGCAGACGAAGAGTGATTCAATCTCATGGTGAGCTAAAAACATGTATACGTGTCATCAGGGCTCAAATTTAAGCGGGCATACTGGCAAAATGTGACATTTTCAGAATGCCAGTAAACATTTTCAAGTATGGCAAAAATTTGCAAGTGAATCAAAATACCTTAAGTGTTTAATTTAGAATACCATGTCTGTTCTTTTTTTTTTTAAACATATGCTTTCATATCAATTGGGTTATAATATTTTTAAGTTTTCCTGATATATCTTTGTATTTGGATGACACATTTGGAATCTAGCATGTTTGCTAATGATGAATCATCTAGTGCTTTTTACTTATTTGTTCATATTTGTACTTTCACACATAACTGTAGAAATTGCAAGTAACTTTTTCGTTTTTGCCAGTAAAAAAAAATGCTACTGGCGAAATGTTGCCAGTCCAAATTGTCGCTTAACTTGAGCCCTGGTCATAGTGCCATACATTTCCCAAAATTCTATGTTACTCTTAGAATAAGAGGGCAGGGGGAATAAAGGTGGTTTAGGCAAGCCCGACAGACCCCCTTTTTTAGGTGCCGACCCTATGAAAAACAACAGCATTGAGCTGGCGCCTATAAATAGGGGTTAGTCAGGCTACTGGAAACACTCATTTTTTCAAAAAATATATAATGTCTTAAATCATAGGAATCTCACCTAATATGAATTAAATCCATGTATTTTAAGACTGAAAGTACTAACCCTTCTTTTCCAGAAGTTGCAAGTAGCAGCTAACTGCCTTCTCTAAAATTATCCTTTTCTAAAATGTTGTAATGCCGTGCAGATGACCATGCCTGTAGCATCAACGCAGATCACGTGCACACAGCATGTGTACGGTTTCAGTAGCGAGGACCATACGTGTCGTTGAAGATTCGGGTTATTTATCTATGGCATGGTGGACCTGAAAATACATCATTAGAATTATTAACATTTGTTGTAAAAATTACCTATTTATACAGAATGATCTGAAAAATATATATTAGTTACAATAACGACAATATCCGCTTTCAAACCTTTATCAAAAACAAAAGGCCCAAGACCAAGAGGTCCTGAAGCGCTCTACACGCTATATGGAATCTTTGATGGGGAACACGACAACAATATGCGCATCTAGGCTTGGTACTGATCATTCCTACCAAGTTTCACCGAAATCCTGCCAGGAGTGCAGGAAAACTTGTCCGGACAAAGTTTGTATATAAGGGGCAATAACTGTGTTAACAAGAGTTGTGCGCAACAAGATGTCTCACCTAAAGTGACATGTCCAACATACATGTTTCAAGTGATCTTCATCTTGTCAAACTCGAGGGCTTATAGTAATTGTTAACAAGGTTAAGCACTGTTGTCAGCATTCAGTAGGGTAGCATTCTTAGTTTTCCATCAATGGAGTTAAATGCAAATATTGTTGGATGGACAGGCATTACCATTCCACAGACCGGATTTTGAATTTGCAATCTTGCCCAAAAACAGTTTACATGTGTATGGTAACTGACTGAATGTTAACAAGCCTCAAATTTTGAATGTTGATGCATCTATTAATAGTTCAGTTAACACCACTGAGGCATGTATTACAATTCCTTGATTAAAACAACACATAAAGTTCATCATTTATAAAGGTCCTGCATTATTCATTTAACACTGAATGTGACATCATTACGGTAATTATTTATTACAAATTGATCAGGCAAAGTCTATAATGAACATTATGCAAAGTGCATACTCTATGGATTTGTTGTAAATTATAATTTTTCCTTGTTACGGAGTATTATAGGTAGCTGTTAATGGTCCATCTATATTTATGAACTACTTCACACTTTATATTGATAATTTTTAATTTTTTATACTTTATTACGTTTTAAACAAATTAGGCCCCAAAGCCTGATGTACTCCGTTTAATACCTGATAGCTAGCTGCAGTAACTACACATTGGAGGTGGACTTGGTGTAAAATTACAGTTTGTCAACTTGTATTGTTTCAGGAACTGACATTTTAATCTGCATGTATCATGTTTTATCAATAAATTCAGATCATATTAAAAGTAATGTAATTCTGTTGCTGGTTTTAGAACATAAACTATTACTACTATAAGCATATATAACATTTTAAAAATATTTCCAACCATAATTGTTCAAAGTTCATTATCTTGTATACAGATGGTATATAAAGGGGCACATGGCAATATTGAAGTGTTTATCAAGTACTGAAAGTATTGTTTCGATTTATATACTGAAAGGAAATAGAAACGCATAATCAAAACAACTGCCTATACTACACTATATTATATATACACCTAATTCCACGTAATATTCCAGATATATCGTAAGGCCAAAAAAAAATATAGGTGTGTTTCCTATTGCATGCTCTGAAAAAATAGGGTCGGTAGGTAGGCATTTTCTTTTCCTTTTTTTTGAAGCAAGATATTGCGAGATTCTACATGTATTTATCACATAAACCCTATACAAGTTGATGATACAGCTGAAAGTTTCTCTGTGATGTAAGTTTACCTCGATATATTGTGATAAATCATTGTTCAGAACCAATAAACAATTTTTTTTATTTTTTTTTTTTTCATAAAAAGTTTTAGGGTCGGCCCCTTAAAAATAGGGTCGGTCGGGCCACCGGAAACACAGGTATCTTTTTTTGTTGGCCTAACGTGTTTTGTACAAAAAGAGACTACAACTAACTGCAGAAAGGACAACTCTGTCAAGTAGCAGACATTTTAATCGTAACACGAAATTCATGTTGAAATTTCGCATGAAAAAGTCAAGCCAGTTTAGTATTACGTATCACGTTAAGAGATTGCAAAGTTTAAAGCCTAAGTTTGTTCACCTGCTCGAGTCCAATGTGCATTCTGCCGATAATGAAACTTTAAAGGGTTAACCATTGGTGTGTTTGGTGCTGTTTAAATCTTCTTTCCGAAAGGACAGGCCTAATGTCGCCCTGTACCATTCGATTAGCAGTAGCATATTAAACATACAATATACAGCGGAAATACCCATTGTGTGTTACTTTTTCCTTTCAGTATATATATATATCCAGTAGCATATTCACTTTAAAAATTATATGTAAATTAATTTACTTCATATTTATTTTATTGTAAATTAATATTAATGATTGAACAAATGCAAGTTATGCAGAAAAACTAGTGGGATGTTGTGATTTTAAAACATTCAGACTGTCATGTGTCCCTTTTAGAAAATTTATAATACAGATTCCATGAAATTAATAAATAAGTTGAAAGAGAAAGATTATCATTTGTTTAGTTTCTAGAATCTTTACAAAATATAATTGCACAAGTTGGATTAGTTGAAAAGTAAGTTCATGTTTACTGTCAACTTGAAATGTTCATACCATAGCTAATCAGACACTGTAATATAAAAGAAAGTCAGTTGGAGGGCTGGAAGTTATTGGCATTAGGAAAGACAATTACCAGAAAGTTATATATATGAAATTTGAACATTCTACTGCCAAGGACAAGAGAAAACTATTATACAATATATATGTTGACGCCTATGTCTCGCATGTTTTCAAAAGGCGAGAAAAAATCATTCAACAAAAACACGGTGATGATATGTGCAACTACGCTTGGTAGTGATCATCCCTGCCACGTTTCATTGAAATCCGGCTAGACGTTCACAATGTTTTGTTTATCAAAACCTCTAAAGGGTTATAACTCTGCAAAAAAATCATTCAACTGGAACACGGCGACAATATGCATAATTAGGCCTGGTCCTGATCATCCCTGCAAAGTTTCACTGAAATCAGGCCAGGGGTTCAGGAAAACTAGTCCAAATTTCTATATTAAAACCTTTAAAGGGCTACTAATTCCGCCAAAAATCTTTCAACCTAACCACGGCGATGACTTGTATAATTAGTCTTGGTACTGATAACCCCTGCAAAGTTTCGTTGAAATCTGGCAATGGGGTAAGAAGAATTAGACCAGACAAAGTTTATGTATTAAAACATTAAAAGAGTTATAATTCAGCCAAAAAACATTCAACCGAAACACGGTGATGACATGCATCACTACGCCTGGTACTGATCATCCCTGCCAAGTTTCGATGACATCCGGCCAGGGGTTCAGGAAAAATAGTCCAGACAAAGTTTGTATATTAAATATTTAAAGGGTCATGACTTTGCCAAAAATCATTCAACCGGAAAACAGTGACAATTTGCATAACTAGATTTGGTACTGATTATCCCTGCAAAATTTCATTAAAATCCGGCCAAATAAAAACCCTATCGTCTTAACGAGGCAAAATATAGCATTTTTAATTAAATCAAGTGTCAGAACTCTGGTGTTACTGGTCCGATCTGGCTGGTTTTCGAATTTGTCCGAGCTTATATTGATATTAACAATACGGTAAAGTTTGGTCAAGATCATATGTAAAATGAAGTCTCTATAGTCTTAACGAGGCAAAAGTTAACGACAGATGAAGACGAAAAAGGACAACTCAGTATCCCATAAGCTCTGCTGGCCAGTATAACTAACTCATGGAAAACTTGTGTCGCCTGCCATGTGCGTATGTCAGAAAGGACAATCTATCTATAAAGTTTGTAGAAGAGTTAATAGCTCAATATTTCGCTACGTTAGAATCTAGGTTAGGTTGCAGGTTAAAGTTTTATGAAAAGGGGCATAACTCTGCCAACATGAAAGTCAGAGTTATTGGACATGTGTAACAACATTCCTTTGGTTAAGATGAAGATACCTATTAAGCGAACACAAATAATATTCTTGCGCAAATTATGCCTAGGAAATGCACCAGTACCCGACTATTAGGGTATATGTGATTTCTAGTAAAAATTATGCCAAACATCAACCGTCCTATATAGCCTAAAATGTGCTGAAAATGATGTAAAAACAACATTCAACCAGCAAACCAAATTATGACAAGAAAAGACCGTATACCTTTATTTAAATGCTCCAGGGGCATTGCATTTTACAAAAGGACATAAAAATATGTTAAATAAACCTCTAAAATCCTCGGGGTCTTTTTCCTAACTAGACAAGTCTTTGTGACCCGATATAAACATCCCTCTTTCGGGCATAACTCTGGAAGGACTAGCACATCCCTCTTTCGGGCATAACTCTGGAAGTACTGAGGCGATAGAGCCGAAAATTGGCAGTTAGCGAGACATTGTGCCCATATACAAGTTGACCAAGTTTGGAGAAGATTGGATAACAATTACCGAATCGAACTTGGCCGAGACATTGTGCCCATATACAATTTGACCAAGTTCGGAGAAGATTGGATAACAATTAACCAAGTTAGAGTGCACGCACGCACGGACAGGGATAACATTATATCATACATGTGATATATCACGCTGTTCTAACCCCCCTCCCGGCCTCACGGAATTGTGTGAAAAACTCCCGTAAAATTGCTAAAATTTATTTTTCGAAAAATCATCGGTCTCATTTCCTTTCTTTGGTACATGTTTGCATAAAATTAAGCCAACTTGATGTTACTGTCTCCCGACTCGCGAGACCGTCACGTGACGCATTTGACCTGGATCGACAGCCTGGGGAAAGTGTTATTTGCAAACAGTTTATTGGCTTAATTGATCTTATCAAAGGATTAGCAGCACATTTGTAAAGTCTTTAATGATGTCTGTAATTAAACAGGTTCAATACGACTTGAAACAAATTGCCGGTATCATTTATTTAGAAGTGGAAAATGAATGTTTGTTAAAGGTGACGCAGTAATTATCGGAGGGTGAAAACGAAAGTAGACTTTGTCGGCGTCAATTTGTATGTGTGATTTAATTAATGAATTTTATAAAGATTTTTCTTCAAAAGGAGTTCCGTGATTGGCATACGTTGCTTTTGTTCGCTGGTTGTATATTTGATTTAAGATTTTACTTTGAAAAAAGGCGTTCCTTTATTGATGTTGGTTGCTTTTGTCATGTTTGTACTTTGTCTTTGTATGCAGTATTGTCTGAGGTGACCATCTCTTGCCTCAGCATAGGTCACTCTTCGAATGGCGAGGTCTTAAAAAAAGTATGGGGTGTAAGGGAGATTAGAATGGGTACGGGAGCGTTTATTAGTGGAAAAATGGTACACCAGTGCTAGAATATTATAAATTAATTCTAGAAAAATTATTATTCATAGATTAAATTCAGTATAATTCTGCAAAACAGACATGTGAGACTACAATTTATAAGACTTACTGAACATTTTAAGACTCGTAAAATTCTGATTGACACATAATAACAGGAAATTACGGGGAAGAAGTTCCAGACAGAAAAATCCCCTACCACTTAATAAAATTTTTACTTTATAGCCCAGACTGTGCCACGAAGTCGCAGGGAATGTTATTTAAGTCTAGGGTTAAGTTGGTTTAATTGACTTGAATTTTATAGTAGCACCGACTGCTAAGGTCATAGGCGACTTTCCAGCTTCCATTGGTGGAGGAAGATGCCAGATGCCCCTCCGGGCATTTTTCGTGCATGAACAACAGTGAACGAATTTAACTGCCTATAAGTGTGCAGCTGCGTAGAACCACCGATGTTCCGTAACAGGATAGCTTCCTCACATAAAGATTCCTGGTCGCACAAGGGCTCGAACCAACAGCTGTGAGGGCAAGTGATTGCAAATTGGAGACAACCACTTGGCCACAGAACCCCAATTTTGAATTGAAATGGCTTAACACAGTACAGGTTATATTAGAACCTCCCCAGAAAGAGGGGAAGGATACATAGGAATCCAGGAATCTGCCCTTGCTTCCAATGGTTCTTTAGGCTGATCATGGTTTACAATGTCCAGCTGCTGATCAGTCATTCCCCCCAAAACACTCTGTTGTCACATAAATGAAATGGTCTTAATTCAAAGAAAGAACAGTCCATTATATATAATTTATTTAGCAGGTTACGGGTTAACATGCTTGAAGGATTATTTACGGGACCCCTCAGTTAACTCCGTGTGGCCAGTGAGGGCTGAACCTAGGTTCTCTGGTGTCAAGTCTACCGTGATATCCACTGGGCAAAGCCAGCCCCTCTGTACTTTTGAATTCAGCTCTGTAACTAGGATTTTTGATATTACTAAACATAATGAGGCAAACTATGATGAAGAAATGTCGAAAAAAGAAAATTGTTACAAGGAATTTAAGTTTTTGCATGAAGTTTTCAAAATGCACGCATAGACAAACATTCTAACAAATCTATAACTTTGTGGCTAAAGTTATTTATTGTCATTTAATTTTTTTTTACGTGGCTTTACAGAGTTAAAGTTGTTGTTTTTTCAATGTGTCCAAACGCAAGTTTTGAGATAAAGGGGCAAAAGATAGTGAGATTTTTCGAGACATAGCGGGTGGAGGAAATTGAAGACTTTGATGTGCAAATATGCCTTTGAAGCATTTTTAGCCTCGTCCATCGGATGGGGACGTAAACTGGGTGGTCCCGAGTATCCTCCTCCTATGTATCCTTCCCCTCCCTCTGGGGTGGCTCTAAATAACCTATACTGTGTTGATGAGCCGTTAACATCATTCAATTCGAAAGATCAACTTTAATCTTTACCCTGGGTTTTAGGGGAATTTTCTCAACCAATGAGGGGGAAAAAGTAAGCTATTTTGCTAGGTTTTATGAAGGGAAAAAATCCATGGATACATTCCACAAACTAGGTAACTAATAGAAAGATTACAGTGATAAAAAAAAATTCTATCTAATTATCCCTTGAATAAATCTTGTCCCGAGAATAGCTGCTTTTCATGGAGCCACTTTAATGACAAGAAGTAATCAAGCAATGGTATAGATTGAGGGGAGTTAAAGCTACTTATACATAATACGAGGTACCGATATAACCATAGTATGTCTCTTGCTGTTATCAGATTTTTCTATGTATACTGAAAGGAAAACGAAACGCGACACGGGAATTTCCGCTATATATTGTATACACTGCACACTTAATTCCATAT